>JALBCR010002471.1:0-213542 GCA_030710515.1 Abscondita cerata | reverse complement strand
TTAATCAATGTATCAAGTTATAAGTAACACCACGTTTTAACGAGATCCATAAAACTAATTCACGCCTTATCAATATTGACTTCATTTATTAACGGGACAGAAATATTTAATTCAGTTTGGGCCTCAAAATATTGATTAAAATCTTATGACATGGTTTAGACATTGTTTTTCGATTGATGAGTATACTCTTATTGAACCCTTCTAAGTGGAAGTGGGAAAAACAAAAAAAATTGCCGACGTTTCGCCTACCATTGTCGGCTTTATCAAGGCTGAGTTGCTAGGAAAAATTAAAATTCATGAGTAGATGATAACGTATTATACATAATACTCAATTGTGTTGTGTGTGTTTAAAAAAAAATAATTAGAATAGGTATATTTACACATGATTGCTTTTAAACATTTAAGTAAATTTTAAATCAAGGCACGTTATTATGGGACGCATCAAATGATTAATTTTAACTTGACTGCCAATGATATTCTTGATAAAACCCACACAAAGGTGGGCGAAACGTCAACAATTGCAACCAACTGAGTTGTTTTGACCACCCCACTTCCACCTCAAAGTGTTCGATATAAGTATACTCATTAATAAACAATTTTGGAGAAAATTTACTTGTATTGTTTTTCAACATTTTTCATTATGCGAAACCTTTACAAATTGTAACCCTCAGAACCGTAATAAAACTATATCAGTGATTTACACTGAATGAAAAATTATGTACCCTACGCAAGGTAGATGTCGACATAGATTCGAAGCCGCTGGACGAACCGAGAACCTCGTTTTCGTTCACTTCAACTGTGTCAAAGACGTCGTTCGAACACTCAGCTGTACTTGGCAAGTAGTTAACGGTAGCACAACATACGCTTAGCAATAGAGATCACAAGATACTTTGGGAGAGCTGAGAACTTCAAGTTGCTAGCAACGGTTAACAGTTATCACGATAAATTCGTCAAAATCCGTAAATCTCCAGAAAACTTCAACAGAAAGGAAGAAACCCTGCTGCTTCACTAGATCTGGAATACATTCCTCAAGAGCATCGAGCACGAAAATCCGCACTTGACCGTCGCGATACAAGCCCCGGCCCCTCTTATCCAATATAAATGCAATATGCAAAGCAGAAATCATGAGTCCATATTCAAAATCCGATATGGAAAGACCTTTAGGTTCAAATCTAGACAAAACTAGTTCATCAATACCCTTATTTGTTTTGTGGTAAATTTTTCCCTGCAATCCCTGTAAAATTGAAACAATTTCAATATCTTGCTGTTTTCACTTGGTAAGACTTCTCTAATTACTACTGGTCATGTTTTACAACTCGCGACTACGAGATTGATTAAACAGCTCTGACAGCCAGTCTACTTCTTAGTTGTTCAGATATATGTGTGGTGACATGTTAAACAAGTTTTAATATTTAACTCACTTTCCTATCATGCTTTTAAGAATTGGGAGGTGATCTTTGTTCCAAAGCATGATCTGAAATCAGCCTCTCCTCTCCGTTTAGGTTCCTGGTCTTGGAGAACAGTTTTGATAGTCAGGCTGATCGGGTGATAGTTTTCTACGCTCGCTATAACTGCATTATTTCTTTTGTTATGTTTATATTATTTATATGTTTATCTGTATATAATTTCTCACATAGTTTTCCACCTCTGTAATCAATTATTCTCTCTTAATTTATAATAACTTCGCCATGAAAATGGGAGGTTTGCGTTTGAGCATTTTTTTGTCTTTTTTAACTTCCGTTGGTACAACTACATACTTGTGAGAAAATTTCATATATTTGTTTTCTTTTTAGTGAAGTATTGTATTAGTTATATACCCACTCCTGGACGTAGGCCTCCTCCAGACTCTTTCGTTTCTTTCAATCTTTGGCTACTTGTATCTAATTTTTACCTGCTGTTAGTTTGGCAATCGCTGTCTAGGATTCTCCTTATTATTTCGGTAGTTTGGTTTTCCTTTTCCCTAGATACACGTATTCTTTCACATTGTCTATACTTTGATTCTCGGTAGATATTTGGGCATTAGCTTGAGCTAGTGTTTTCGTTTTATTTTGTGACAAGTTTTTAGAGATTTGATGGAGTTGGTTTGGTTTAACACAGCGTTTAAATATTTTGTGTCACTACTAGTAAAGGCGAAACGAGGATGGTTCAGTTTTATCTAAATCACTCGAATCTTACGAGGTTAGGAAAATAGCATGTGCTTGTGAACAGAGCTTGGGGTATCACGAATTTTATGAATAAAAATGAGTAAAAATGTAAAAATTTGTAAAATCATAACCAAAATCTCAAAATTTTTAATTGTGTTTATAACAATAACGTTGGGCCTCTCTCCACAATTCTAAATATCGAACTTGTTCAACTATTACCAAATTAATTATCTTTCCAGTAAACTGATTAACTTTATCTCAATTGAAGTTCAAAATCTAAATTTCTTTGACGAACATTGCAACCTGGTTATTTAGAAACTATTGTCACGTGATTAAATATTTCCTTTGTGGAAAGTTTGAATCAATACGCTTTTAAAATTTGAATTATTTTATCTGTGAATCCTGGATTATTCTGAGAAGATATAAATATTCGTTCAAAATATTTGGCTGAATAATATGCATCAAGTACTGTGTTGTTTTGTACAATTTCTAAGAACTATACTTATTGCAAAACGCGATCACAACTTGCATGGATAAACTTGTGCTTGATACCAACAGTTAACTGTAAAGACTAGTGTGCGTTAAAGTGCACGGCGCCATCTAAGCGATGGTTTTAATGCTTAAAACAACACGTGAGTCGATAAAGCCAAGATAACTTGTACAGAAGCATACACGCACGAAAGAACACCTGATGCAGCATTTCGCTCTTATTATGAGCTCATCAGAGGTGTATACTCACGTGCGGTATACAACTGTACAAGACGGCGGTTGGTCTTTTAAACTCTCCTGGAGCAATGAATACAAGTAAAATGTGTGTCTTGCGACATCTCGTGTTAAAATGGACACGTGTAATTAGTATAAACTAAGTAAATGCCAACAGTTAACTGTAAAGACTAGTGTGCGTTAAAGTGCACGGCGCCATCTAAGCGATGGTTTTAATGCTTAAAACAACACGTGAGTCGATAAAGCCAAGATAACTTGTACAGAAGCATACACGCACGAAAGAACACCTGATGCAGCATTTCGCTCTTATTATGAGCTCATCAGAGGTGTATACTCACGTGCGGTATACAACTGTACAAGACGGCGGTTGGTCTTTTAAACTCTCCTGGAGCAATGAATACAAGTAAAATGTGTGTCTTGCGACATCTCGTGTTAAATGGACACGTGTAATTAGTATAAACTAAGTAAATGCCAACAGTTAACTGTAAAGACTAGTGTGCGTTAAAGTGCACGGCGCCATCTAAGCATGGTTTTAATGCTTAAAACAACACGTGAGTCGATAAAGCCAAGATAACTTGTACAGAAGCATACACGCACGAAAGAACACCTGATGCAGCATTTCGCTCTTATTATGAGCTCATCAGAGGTGTATACTCACGTGCGGTATACAACTGTACAAGACGGCGGTTGGTCTTTTTAAACTCTCCTGAGCAATGAATACAAGTAAAATGTGTGTCTTGCGACATCTCATTATTCAAAATGGACACGTGTAATTAGTATAAACTAAGTAAATGCCAACAGTTAACTGTAAAGACTAGTGTGCGTTAAAGTGCACGGCGTATCTAAGCGATGGTTTTAATGCTTAAAACAACACGGGAGAGTTTAAAAGACCAACCGCCGTCTTGTACAGTTGTATACCGCACGTGAGTATACACCTCTGATGAGCTCATAATAAGAGCGAAATGCTGCATCAGGTGTTCTTTCGTGCGTGTATGCTTCTGTACAAGTTATCTTGGCTTTATCGACTCACGTGTTGTTTTAAGCATTAAAACCATCGCTTAGATGGCGCCGTGCACTTTAACGCACACTAGTCTTTACAGTTAACTGTTGGCATTTACTTAGTTTATACTAATTACACGTGTCCATTTTAACACGAGATGTCGCAAGACACACATTTTACTTGTATTGTGCTTGATACTTATTCTTCTTTTTTGTTAAAAGTAAAGACCTTGTTACAGGTTTATTGATGCATTTACGTACGTAATTGTTAACAAGAGTCCACACTAGGTGTCGTAAAACTTATTGTTCGAACAAAAAATAATTTTAGTTACAATTCAGAAAACCTACCCGTAGCTCCAATGTCACAGAAGGAATCGCGGAGATGATTTATTCTGATGATAGTAAGGTTTTCGACTGCTGTACCTGGTGCCACCTACGAAATCATAGTGTTTGCTCTTAGGCAGTAAGATATCCAAGAAAAGAACAAACAAAAGTCAAAAACCAGAAACATACAATTATGAGATCGTTATTTACACATACAAAGTAAAACTATTTAGAGATGGTAGCAAATAATGCACATTTTAAATTAATTACAAACAGAAAAAATAATCACAGGTCTCAAATATCATAGAGCAAGAATTGACCCTAACAACCGTAATGCCACCTGTTACTTGCATAATTGCAAAGTTAATAACTAAATATTGAATGCACGGTAGCCGCGTATTAAAACGTTTGTTCGTTAAACCATTGTAAGATTACTTATAATATCCGTTGTTATATTAACAAGATAACGTTTATCGAGGATCCCCGACTTACAACAAGTATGTACTCGAATATTTAGAGATCAACTGAAAATTCACACGAAAATCCGATTTAACAAAACGATTTACTATCACGTTTGCGTTATAAAGTTTGGTTGATTCAACCACAAACAATAAATAAAAGTAAAGGAAGAAAAAGGCGATGCAAAATTTCCCTTAGCTGTCGGCTCGCACATCTTTCGGTTTTGTTAGCGATTCTGATTGCCTTTCTCAATGTGAGAAGCGACGGATTAAAAGTCGGAACTAGGTTCTTACAAAAACAGCGTAGATCTGACGTTGGTGCCCGAGTACCGTTAACAGACAGCACGATCCTTAAAAAAAACGTTACAAAAGATTCTTCCTGTTGGTCTCTCGAATAGAGGAAGAAAATAATTCTAATGGAAAATTCCAGAAGAACCTTCCGGGAAAAAGTCCGTACCGATCAACTCTCACAATAGGAACGAAGCGGGAAGACCCTCTCTCACAGTTTATTAACGTGGGTTGCTGACTACAAATTCTTTCTACAAACCAAATTAAAACTTATGAAAGGAGAGAAAAGAAACTCAATAACTTGCAAACACGAATGGTTAGAATCATTTGTTACTTGATTGTTTATTTTTTTTCGTCTTCTCAAGTTTATTAAAGAAATTTAGACCATTTGTTGACAGTAAATTCTTACATTTTTGCACGACAGTTTGTGTAAGACAAACTTCCCGTAACTGGTTGTTGAAGAGATCAATGTGTATATGTAAATATTTGGCGGTTAAGACCGATTTGATATAGATAGACAGTTGATGAACGCTATTTTGTTTAGCATACATTGCTACTTCATTAATCAGATTGCACTGTTGTCATTTTCGAGTTCAACTTTTGTGTTGCATGTTTAGCCTGACTTATTTTATTCGTCACTTCTTTCTTAGAATTCGCGTCTGATCATTTTAAACTTTCTTCATATTTAAACTCTTTACATTTTTTGGATATGTAGTCTTTGTTTCGTAAATCTTACTTTCTATGTATCCTCAAGTTTTCTCATCATACATGTTGTTTCATATTATCCGGTCTTCGGAAAATAGCAAAGAGTATACCGTGTGTCCCACGGAAAAGTTGACATAGACGTTTTCTATGTTAAATTCAAAATTAATGTATATCTTTTTTCTAACACAACTTTGAGTACAATATAACAACATATTTTATTAGATAGATAAATTAGAACAAATTTATCAGGTAATGTTAGTGTTTAAAGCGTATTTTAATAATAAAAACAATAAAATTTTTGTAATGATTTACTCGATCCCGATTGTTATAATTTAAATTAATATTGATATATGTTATTATTAATACAATTTTTATAAAATGAGTTTAATTTTTTTCAAAATGTTAAATTCACTTCACAAAAATTGTATTATAATGATAATAAAGTTAAAAAAAATACTGCAATCGGAATTGAACCGTAGTTAGAAAGCGATGATCCATATTACGAGTTATATGCGGGTTGGTATCACTAAATTAATAAAATTATGTCTATCGACAAGTACATGAAAATTGACTTTTCTGCAAATAGGACTTAATCAAAAAACTGCGGGTCTTCCCCAAACCTCTCCAGGACCCATAAACAAGTTTAAAAGTAGAATCTCCTTCATAGAGTTTTTGGTAAAGTTGGATCCAGTAGGGATGAAATTTGTTTCTTCTGATAATTCTGTGAGGATTTTCCACTACCGATGCCAGCACATGGAATTCTACATCGTCATTTCTCACAAGTAGGTAATCTATAATTTCTGCGGAAAACGTGTAGCAATCTTTCAAAGCAACGCCAACGTCTAGAATCTAGATGATCTCGGTCTGCAAATTTTTGAGCGTAGATCTTTGAAGCCAGTAAACAATTTTCTTGGCTGTCTCTAATTACCAATAAAATGTGGTATCTTTCTCAAATGTAAACTTTAATTTTTCTTAATTCTTAACAAAACTCTTAACAATTGTTACAATAATGATCCAATTGTAGGTTAAATTTCAGTTTGTCGAGCTGAACAGGTAACTTTGAATAAAAATTGAACATGTAATACTGGATAAGTACGTAATGTTCGAAATAAAAAACGCTTATGTCTCAAAAACTACTAAAGATAGGTATAGCGAACCTTGTTGGAAGACCTGTTAAATTTTTGTGTCATATTAGACCATTAGGTACAGGGTGTTCCCTTTAAATAAAAAAGTTATACGACTTAATATGATGCCACAGTTTGAGTTCCACTGTTTATTATCTTGTATAATTTATCGAAATATACTTCAGTTTGCCCATTTCTTTAGTTAACGACCTGGTACGGTTTTAGTAGACAATGTCAATATCCGAAGCAAGGGCAAAATTTAAAATGTACTTTAATATTTCCAATAAAGTAAATATCTCATAAATGATTGACTTTTGGTGTAGGAAATATAAACAACTTACAGTTATCTTCACTGTAGAATTAAAAAATGTCATAAAAAACAACATGTATGTAACTATTCCATATATCGACCGACGCGTATAAAAATCCATTCTTCTTGTAATGTTTTCTATAGCGTTTTTTTATATCTGTTTTGAATTCGTTCTGAACATTTTGTTACGGATTTTATTTGCACATTCATCATTAAATGTTCTTTCGGATTTCTTTTGAGCGCCGACAGATGGCGGTTCTATTAACTTTTACATTGATTCAAAGTCACGCCATAATTTGTGGTAGGGGACCGAATACTCTAGCCGTTTCTATTTCTACCTCTAGTGGTGTTCGGTTGAATGATATATAGTCTCTAGTACTTGGAACATGCAGGTATTTTTAATCCGACATATTCTCCTATTTCTTAGGGTAATCCGTTGTTTATGTCAGCAATGTCACGGATGTTCTTTTCTTTTCCGTTTTAGACGAATTTCTGGGGGTAAACTAATCACAAGTTTTTAATTGGATTTTGCTATTACCGTGCTTTGCTGAAAAAAATAAAAGCAATTTCGTGCCAAGACGACACAAGCTTGGACTTTGGAGTGTTTATTTCATTCCAGCAGAAACGAATCTCACAACCACTGGATGCCTTCCGTAAACTACGATTTTCGCCTGCTCTTATCCGATCACGCTTTGAGTCACACATTCTCGAACAACAGCTTCCTACCAGGTATTGTGAACCTAAATCATACGTTATTTATACGCGTTTATGTTACAACCCATTTTACGCTGAGTTCTGTAAAAGTTTAGCTTACGCACATTGCCAAGATTATAGCTCGCGCAAATTACGCAAATATTGCCATTCCGCTTTGGCGATACGTGCGCTTGTCTTATCTGAGAATTAATCTCACCGAATTGAAAACTGTGATTTTGTTTAATCTTCTGTACGTTTGTATTGTTATCAATCGCAAAAATCAATAACACCCTATTTTTACGTGTGAATTCTTGTTGTTTTAATTTAGCGTCCGAATTTTATAACTATCGGGAATCTCTCGTTACAACCCAATGGTTTGCCTTTTATCTTGAAACTAGTGGCGTCTCATCAGAATTATTCATAATTTAAAATAAAAATTAATTAAGACCTCCTTTCGTGTACCATCACTTGTTTTCCTTCAACCTACGACCCCTACCGACGAGCAAGGCTAGCCGGGTGTACATGAAGGAGTCGCAATAATTTAATTAAAATAATTTGTCATTTGATTGGGTTTTATTTGTTTGTAACAATTTTTAATTTTTGTTTTAAAATTATTTAAGTTTTTATTCCACTTTAACTCAGAAAAATTTTCTTTTCTTTCCTTCACCAGCTTTTTAAGAAGTTATCATAGAATTTACTTTCAGTTTACTCAGTTTGTCTGCTAGCTCGTGACAATTATGTAATGCTAAACGACTACAAAAAAAAATAATGAGATTAAAAATCATATCAATATTTTCTTTCACAGCAACGGAATGGGTAATAAAACAAAAAAAAACTTAAATTTAAAAAAGCAATGGAAGAAAGCCTAAAGTTTGCGCAAAACAAAAACAAAACGAAAGCGACATCTAACAAATCTTTTATTCCGGATTTAATGACTAATTTAAGTTTTTAAAACACCTTTCGAAACACTTACAGTGTTTGAATTATTGAAGCTATTTTTAATTTATTAATTTTGTTAATTAGATCAACAAAGTAAGAATTAAATACTTACACAAATGAGTAAGTAGACCCTTATAAATTTAAACTACAATAATTTGAAGTATTTCCGTTATATGAATATTAAGTGACCAATAAATTCTAAAACTCAGCACAAAAAATATCATTTACAGTTTGACACGAGCAAACAAATTAAATCTATCTGCAACTTTTCTTAGAATTTTTTGCAGCACTATTTATCTTGTAAAATTGCCAAGATTCCGCGCAAACCATAAAAATTGACACATTCAGGCCAAAAAATCGTGAATGTACTCATCCTTTTTTCCGCATATTAACACGAACTTTCGTGATCGATAAATTTGGCTTCACGCTTTAGTATTTTTTTTAACTACCCATCCTATACGCAAAGTTAAAAGCCCACGCCTCTAATTTATTTTAAAATCAGTCATCGATTTAATTACAATTTTAAGAATGAGCGCAATTTTTTCACACCTCTATTTATGGTGCGGCCGAAGGCGTCGAAATTTTAAATTAATTGTAGTCGTTTATAATTTCAATTCTTCCAAAAAGAAAATTGTTGTGTTTATTGCAAGAATATTAATTTAAACTAGGCAGTTTTTGGCGAGGTTTTACATATTAAATTATTATCTCCTGGGTTCGTATTTCATAATAATTTTGTTAAAATTTAAGTTAGGAACAGGAACTTATAAAAGACTCTTTTTGTAAAACGCAGAGTCGCTAAGGTTTTTCACTGTACCACAAATGTAATCCACTTACAAAATGGCGTGTTATGAACCCGTATCTCTTTATTATGCAAATTAAAGTTTGGAGGTTGGAATATTTTTTGAGCGTGCACCGAATTAACGTTTCAACTATAGTTTTGTAAACAACGCTTTATTTATTGGTAACAAATTGAGAAACAAAAGGCGTACTGATATGTAAAATTATTACGCGTTTTTCTAGATTTATTGGTAGGATCTTAAATAATCAGCTGCTCTCAATAATTAACAGTAAAGTGTTTATTTTCAATTATTTGATGGAACAAGGAAGATGTTAGGAGTGTGTCGTATATAAACATTTACACGATTAAAATACATCGGGGGGTATAAGCGACGACGACGCCAGTTGCGTCGCGTGTTGCGTCTCCACTAAAGTCCACACAGAAATAATAAAATCAGTACGTATCGTTTTATTATCTTTGTACAAATAATAAACAACGACATGCAAAAAGAATAATTTATGCAATACTACGAGCTTTAATATATTTATATCGCAACGTAAATTGTTTAATTGTATTTACATGACCGTTTTAGATAGCAATTATTACGTGACTGTTATTGAGAAAGAATAACTTAATCAAAAGCTCGTGCAGTTTCCTTAGCTTATTAGGCACCGTTGCGTTACGTTAAATAGTAAATTACTGAGTGATTGTAACTTTTATTTTTATCTGCAAATTTAGAAAAAAAATGCTCCTTTGCGTCCTAATCGCTAAAATCCCACGAGATTACAAGCAAGAATAAATTACTGTAAATTATCACCGAAAATGACCCCAATAAGGCAGGTAATACTAATTCCGTGTATTTAATTACAAAGCCCGAGGTGTGGCTTTGTCGCTTTAGTTTCGACGACAAAAACGCCTGTTCGTCCTTTATATTAAAGACTAAAAACTTTTTTATAACAAACTGTGATAACTCGCCCCCACTCGTAATTTTAGTATTAGATTAATGCGGTCGCGAAATTAGTGAGTTAAATCGCGCCTTCATCTACATACCCAACAATGTAAGAAATAATAACAGAAATATACGATCTTGAAATGCAATGCAATTAAAACCAGTACAATAAAAGAAATACCAGAATTTAAATCATTGCAATTCGAAAAGCGAGATCGTTCCTTGAACCAGAAAAGAGACAGTAGGAGCTGGTTTCTATAGCAACAGCACCCAGAAGGACTTGCATCCTGCACTTGTTGAAGGATACGGGAGGATATTGTTGGTCCGAATAAATTTAATTTACGTCGACAGCTTTGTGGCACATACCTTGTTTATAAAGAAAATTTGATTAAAACTTAACAGACAGTACAAATTGGTTTAATAAAATTGATTTATACCCGAACAAAAGTTTTTAACTTCTGACGTTGAAAGGATTTCGGACGAAATGTTACGTGAATTCGAATAGGAGCATCTTTTTAAAATTCTCAACAGTGCTTTCTAAAAGGCTCATGCAATGAAAATTATTTTACATAAATCGCGTAAAAATTATTGAATTTTTTTTTGTAAGTCCCAACTAAAGTACTTGGTAGGAGCTTTTCAAGTTGTTCGTTAATTGAGTAATAGGAATAATAATTATCAATTAAAATATCCTACCGTTTTACTTTGGCTGGTAATTTGTTTTTTTTTCTTCTTTAATCGACATATTAATCTTTCGGGGAGACGTAAAACGACGGGTTTTTTTTTTAATTACAAAAGTTGCATGGTTCTAGAATAGAATAGTGCGTTGGCTATTGAATTACTTTACGATAACATTTGTCACAAGGAGTTTTAGGAAGAAAACATTCACATATAAACATTAACTCCTGCTTTATTGCTGCATGGAAAGACGCCACTGCTAAAAAAAGAATGCACGTAAATTTCTTGTCATGTTGTTTTTCACAGTCCGGTGAATTACATGCGTTTGGCATTTTGGAACTTACGCAAGCATATAAGAGCTTTCTAATCTATGGGTATGGTATGGTAAATGTAATGTTATTGATTTTCTGAAACAAATCTAAAGTTCTCTTGATTATTTGTTAGGAAGGGAACATAATAAAATTATGTTATTAAAAATGTTTGCTTTTTCCAATAACTTTTTTATACTATTTAATACTTTCGACTTTTTAATTAATTAAAGTCATCGTCAGAACAGTTCAAAATTACAATAATAGATTACAATTTAAAATATTAATGACATTTTTTTTTAATCTTAATATAATATAATTATAATCTAATAATGTATAAATGGATCAAACATTCGTTTTCAAAATATAATAATTTTATTTAAATATTGGGGGTGGTTGAGTATTGTAATATTAGTATCTTTTTCTTTTAATTTGTATGTAATAATAATGTAACATTTGGTTGCATTATTAGTTTGTTTAATATTAATGTTTATTTAACTTCTTCTACAAGAGTAAGGTTAAAAGTTTTCGACCTGACAATGAAAAATTAAAACTGCAAGTTTTAGTTAAAATGTGATTTTATTTTTCTACATAATCTCCCTTGACTTTAACATACTTGGTCCAGCGCCTCTCTAATATCAGTATTCCTTCCCGGAAGTGTAAGTCTGGACGGTTGTGAAAATATTCATCTAAGGCTCTTTTAAGTTCTTCATTGAATGCGAAGCGCTTTCCCGAAACAAATTTCTTTAAGTTTCGGAACAGATGAAAATCTGAGTGTGCCAAATCAGGAAAATAGAAAGGGTGGCCAAGTAAATCATACACACACCCTTGTGCAGCTGCGTTGTCTTGGTGAAAGATGATTTTTTTCGTCTTCAAGTCAGGTCTCTTCTCACGAATTTTGGCATCGAGCTGGTCAAGAAGGTTGGAATCATATTTACTTGTAATTGTTCTGCCTTATGCAATATAATGAATTAACAAGATCCCTTTCGGATCCCAAAATACGCTGGCCATGACCTTTCCGGCAGATGAGATTGACTTTGCTTTCTTCGGCGCTAAACCACCGGCTTCCACCCACTGTTTGGACAATTGCTTCGTTTCTGGCGTGTAGTGGTAGACCGTTGTCTCATCCATGATGGCAAATCGCCGCACAAAATCGGTCGGATCCCTGTTTGAATCGGTCCAAAGATTGCTGCAAAAATTGTTTTCGCATTTGCTTTTGATCGGCATTCGGCAAATGTGGCACCCATCCTGCGCAGAGCTTTCGCATACCTTATTCTTCGTGCAAAATACTTTGCATCCTTTTTTATGACATCCCCCACAGCCTGAGCTATCTCACTCACCTTCAATCAACTATTGTCCAACACAATATCATGCACTTTTTCTATGGTTTTTCGATGGTTTCCGGTGTGGTTGCGATTTTTGACCGTAGTTCACGTGGGTCATCTTCGAGATCACGTTTAAATTCAGCTACCCACTTTTTAACGGTTGACATGGACGGAACAAAGTCCCCTAAACTTTTTCAACTTGAAGAATTTTATAATATAATATAATTTATATTTATATATATATATAAACAAATTTTTTTTTTTTTAAAAAATTAAATAAAAATAATTTTTTTTTTTTTTTTATTTTCATTATAATTAAAATATTATTTTAATTTTTATTATTTTTTTTTTTTTTTTTTTTATTTTTTTTTTTTTATTTTTTATTTTTTTTTTTTTTTTTTTAAAATTTTTAATTAATTATATTTTTTTTTTTTTTTTTTTTTAAATTAAAAAAAAAAAATTAAATTTAATTATTTTTTTTTTTATTATTTAAAAAAAATAATTTAATTTTAATAAAATAATAAATAAAAATAATTTTTTTTTTTTTAATTTTTTTTTTTTTTTAATTTTTTTTTTTTTTTTTTTTTTTTTTTTTTTTTAAATAAAAAAAAATTTTTAAAAAAATAAAATTATATCTACATAATCAATCGTGCTGTTGGTGAAATTCAATAATTTTGAGAATTGAGGTTAACCACATTTTTCTATAACCAAAATGACTGATACTGCCAACACAACTCAAGTTACTCAGACCGCTATTGGTAACATTAACGAATATCGCGTGGAAGAAGACTGGATTTTATATCACGAACGGTTAGAGCAATATTTTCTTGCCAACAATATTTCTTCCGAAGAAAAAAAAGTTGCAATTTTGTTAACCGTAATAAGCACACCTGCATACAAAATTCTTCGAAACCTTTGTGATCCAGCATTGCCGAAAGACAAAACCTACAACGTGTTAGTCAGCTTACTGCAAGGACATTTTACACCAACGGTATCAGCCTTTAAAGAGCGAATTAATTTTTATAATGCCAAACAAGAAAAACACGAATCGATTAGTGATTGGTATGTTAAAATTAAGCGTTTAGCCTTGAATTGTGAATTCGGAGCAAGGTTAGAGGAAACAATAAAAGACAAGTTTATTACTGGATTGTGCCCAGGTAAAATTTTGGATAGGCTGTGCGAAGAAGATTGTACGAAGAGATCATTAGATGAAGTAAAAACAATCGCACTCAACAAAGAAATGGTAATTACAAGTAAGGTGAAACCTGGAATCTATAGCATGAAAACGAGAACTGTAGAAGCAGCTTCTCCCACCGCGAGTTCTGCACCAGAAATAGGAAAGAAAAGTGGGAAGCAGATGTCTACCAATAGTAAACCCGAAGAAGTCCACTCTAGAGGTTCATCAATTTGTTTCGCTTGTGGTAATGTAAACCATAATTTTAAATATTGTAAATTTAAGCGTTATATATGTTCAAAGTGTGGCAAATATGGACATGTAAGCAAAGCATGCAAACTTGTTAAACCAAAGCAAAATTTTCATTGCTCGATCAAGATATGAATTTAGATTCTTTGTTTAAACTTGATAACGAACATTCAGTACCGTATCAATGTAAAGTTATATTAAACAATATTCCAATTAATTTTGAACTGGATACAGATTCGGCATTAAGTGTTATTAATGAGGGCATGTATTTGCAACATTTCCATGATCTTAAAATGTATGACACTGTTACTAAACTAAAGTGTTATGATGGCAGTATTATTAAGCCATTAGGTTTTATCCAAGTGACAGTGACATACAAAAACATAAAAATGGATGCACATATTTTAGTAATTAAAAACGGTGGTCCGCCCCTTATGGGAAGAGATTTAATAGATAAATTACATATTTTTGGAACAGAAGTAATAAATAATTTAGATGTAAATGATAAAGAAGTTGCTGATATTTTTAATAAGTATTCTAAATTATTTGATAATGAGTTAGGATAACTCAAAGAATTTAAAGTTAGCATAGATGTTAAAGAAAATGTAACTCCAATTTTTATTAAGCCATATGCTATTCCTTATGCGTTTAAAAAAAAGGTTAATGATGAGCTAGATAATTTGGAAAAATTGGGGGTTAAATTAACAGTTAACCATAACAACTTATGGGAGACGTCTTTAGTGCCCGTCATAAAAAGGGATGGAACAATTACAAATTTCAAAGTCACTGTTAATAAGGTAATCAATGATTTCAATTATCCAATTCCATTGATTGATGACATCTTTAATGCTCTACAAGGGGTGAGGAATTTACCAAACTAGACTTGAGCAAAGCATACAACCAATTACTACTTATAAAAGAAGCAAAATCTGTTCTTGCTTGGAGCACTCATAGGGGTGTATATTTAGTTAACAGAATGCCTTATGGAATTAAAACGGCATGTTCAATTTTCCAGCAGCAAGTGGATAAATTATTAAGAGATTTACCCGGGGTATGTTGCTTTTTTGATGATGTTATAGTCACTGGTAAAGACCGTAAAGAACACATTAAGAATCTAATAGGCGTTTCAAATAAATTTTCTGAGACAGGATTGAAACTAAATAAAAATAAATGTCGTTTCTTTCAAAAACCTATTTCTTATCTAGGACATATTATTACCAAAAATGGCTTATGTAAAGATGACGAAAAAGTTAAAAATATGTTAGAAGTTGCTAGACCTAAATATGTTTCCGAAGTCAAAGCTTTTACTTCTATGTTCACTTATTATGGGAAATTTATAAAAAAATGTAGCAGCAATATTAGAACCATAGTATAAATTAGAAAGAAAAGGACAAACATTTCATTGGAGTCGAGATTGTGAGAAGGTTTTTATTTTAGCGAAGAAGTAATTACAGTCGGATAATGTTCCAATCTAATACGGTCTTAAATTAAAGTTAAGACTTGCATGCGAGGCTTCACAGGTCGGAATAGGTGCAGTGCTTTCACACGTTTTACAAGACGGAAAAGAGCGTCCTATTGCATTCCCATTTCGTATATTGTCTAAACCTGAAAAGAACTACTCAGTAATCGAGGAGGCACTAGCTATTTTTTACCGTGTAAAGAAATTTGCTCAATACTTGATGGAAAACAAATTCGAACTGGTTGCAGACCATAAACCTTTACTGGCAATTTTTGGTAGAACCAAACCTATACCAATCTTGGTGGCCGGAAGACTTCAGCGATGGTCAATTTATTTGAGTAATTTTGTATTTAACATCGTATACAAAAAAAGGAATTGAAAATTTAAATTCCGATTGTTTATCCAGATTACCAACAAATGAAAATTTTGAACAAGAGTATGAAGGTAATAGTTATTTATTTTTTATTAATACAGAAACTCCTGTCAATTATGAAACTGTGGGGACCACAAACACGGGTTATCCCCACACATGCAAAATCATCCCTCCTACAAGCCGAGGACGCGCGAAGCCGATCGATCACGCCAACAACCAATTATAAGAAGATGGCTGCGCAGAAAAGAGACACTCTCAGTTAGGCTTTAAATTAACAGAGTCACTAACTGGCGCGTATAGCCTAGTGAACAAACCACCGGCGCGTATAGCCCGGAGCAACCACCGGCGCGTATAGCCCGGAACAACCACCGGCGCGTATAGCCTGAAACAACCACCGGCGCGTATAGCCCGGAACAATAACCGGTGCGTATAGCCCTGAACAACCTACCGGCGGGTATAGCCCGGAATAACCACCGCACACTGGGATATATTAACAATTTACGGGAACTAAATTCAATTTTCGAAATCCGCGGAAGTCAACAAAACACGTATTTCTGATCGTCAAATACCTCGTTTGTCAGAAACAGCGACCCATTCTTTGTTTATCTCGCGCAACGCCAGTCAGTCGGGTGTTGGAATGTATGTTACGCGCTGAGGTCGTGTCCAGATAGACGCGCTGCACTGTCGCACAACCCGCAAGTTCGCATTTGATTTTCTTCAAGCGGGGAGGTTAAACATCAAACTGCGGACTCTTTTTGGTATCTTCGAGGCTTTCTCAAGGTAATGAGCATATTAACTTGTTATTTGAATAGCTTTTAGTGAAATCCTTGTATTTTAAAGAGTGCGTTGTTTATTACGTGTTGAGAATGTTTTGTTGTTTCATTTTATCAAAGCTTTTAACTAGTTATTCAACCGTATTCAGCGTTGAATTTGGTTTGAATTTAAAGCTTATACATTATATTTTTAGGAACCCAAAAGAAATTTTGCCCTTTTGCCCCATTTGACGCTAGAATGTATTTTTGCAGAATGGCACCCGTGTTCTCAAGGCACGCCATATTTGGTGTTTGGATACAACATCCGCCCGCTGAACGATTAGATGCTATAACAGCGTTTGTAACGCAAGGAGTGGATGACAAAAGTTATCTGAAGACGTAATGTTGACGTTGCGGGCAAAGTTAGTAAAATATCGTTCGAACTTCGAGAAAATGGGATAAAGCAAAGCGATACCGACCTCGGTTTTTTACAGAGCTGTGCTTCTTGGCTGGACGGTCAAGTTGATTTCTCAATTGTATTGAGTGTACCCGGTCTTTTAATAAGCAAGGAAAATAATGTTACACCCGGTAGACCTACGAAAGCTTTCGAAGATTGCAATCCAAAAGTACAAACCCGCAAAGTGAAACCTTTGATCGAATCGACCAGTCCCGAAGAACTGTTCAAAGCTACGGAGGTCGTTCTTCGCAAGGCCGGAAAACGCGACTCGGCATCTATTGTTAAGGAGTTATGTTTTGCTTCTCCAACTCGGGGTACTAATGTGAAGAAGGCTCGAAAGGCTTCGTTGAAAAAAACAGCCAAGTTAACTCCTGATCAGGCTTTAAGTTTACTAGTAGATGCCAAACTGTCAAAAAATCAGTACAAGCAGCAAATTGTAAAATATATCCATCGTATGATCAAGTCAAACAGGCTAAAGCCACGTGTTATCCGAACAATGTAAGTGTCACCGAGACATGCGCTCAAATTCCATTGCAAGACCTGATTGATCACACAGTCAAGCGGTTATGTATCGTCCAAGAAGATGTCCTAAAAATTGTGATGAGCGTAACTTAGACATTATATGTAATTGGGGCTGTGATGGTTCTGGGCAAAACAGGTATCACCAAAACTTGTCTGATGGGCAGTCAAGTGACGAAAATTTGTTCAGTGTATCGATGGTGCCTATTCAAATTTACGCCAGAAACAATGACAAGGTAGTAGTGGTATGGCAGAACCCTGCCCCTTCTTCGACTCGTTATTGTCGTCCAATCAAATTTATGTTTGCTAAAAAGACTGTTGATGTTATCACAAGTACAGTAAGAGAAGTCGAAGAAGAGATTGAAAACCTTACTCCCACAAGAGTAGTTCTCGAAGATGAGGAGTATATTGTAAAGGCTAAAATGATTTTTTAGTATGATAGACGGAAAAGTCTGCAATGCTGTCGCCTCATGTGCATCCACTCAAAGATGTTACTTGTGTGGAGCTAAGCCTAGTGATATGAATGATATCCAAGCTCTCGCCCAAAAGGAAATGGACCAAAATTTTCTTAACTTTGGCCTTTCGCCACTTCATGCACGGATACGATTTCTTGAATGCGTACTTCACATTTCATACAGATTAGACATTAAGACCTGGCAGGTTCGGGGTAAAGAAAATCAAGACAAAATGGCAGAAAAAGAAAATTGAGCAAGAAAAATTTCGAAGTGAACTCGGGCTTTTGGTGGATGTTCCGAAACAGCAGGCAGGGAACACAAATGATGGCAACATTGCACGCAAACTTTTCAGAAATGCTGATAAATTTTCACAAATAACGGGTGTTAACAGAGATCTAATTTATCGATTTTGCCTAATTTTAGAATGCCTGAATTGTGGTTTTCCGGTAGATACAGTCAAGTTTGGAGTGTACTGTCGTACAACCTTAGAGCTGTATTTGCAAAATTATCATTGGTACTCAATGCCTGTAACCGTACACAAAATTCTGTTTCACGGCCAAGACATAATAGAAGCAAGTATTTTACCGATAGGCCAGCTCTCAAAGGAAGCATTAGAAGCGAGGAACAAAGATTGTAGGAAGTATCGAGAACTTTTCACTCGAAAAGATTCAAGAGTACGTACCAATACTGACCTACTTCATCGATTGCTAATAACCTCAGACCCAGTAATAGCCAATATGCCCTCCGTGCTCAGACAAAGCATTCTGTAATAATGCCAGATGTTTTGAACTTGTTAAAAGAGCCGTCCCTAGTTGTTCCGTCAGAGGATTCGGACTTGAGCGGCGAGTCCACTGACGACGCTGAGCTGTAATGTAACGACTCTGCAGATTTCATGTATATAGTGTAAATAAATCATATATTCGACAAGGAATCGTCTGTTTAAAACCTTTAAACTAATTATCACTTAAATAAATACCGATAAAAATGACAACTAAATTAAGTTCCCCTAGATTCACAAAATATCCCACTGTGCACCGGCGCGTATAGCCCGGAACAACCACCGGCGCGTATAGCCCGGCCTACCCACTGGCGCGTCTAGCCCAGTGCCACGCCTGGCCCTGGGGTCACGCCGCCACACAACTGAGGATCGGTCGATGCCCCCCGCAGCAATCAAGGTACCACAGGGTCGCGCCGGAGCCAGTGTCGCTGTTACTTCCATCGCCGCAGAAGACGACGGCACCCATGTCCATATGCTCGCCCACAGCAACGGGAACCACCACGCCGCCTACCTCGCCACCCCGCCTGAAAGTGCGCTCATCAAGCTACCGCCACCGAACATCTACCGTTTCGTCGACGGCATCACATTACAGTTTTAATATGTAGAGTGTAATAAAGTGCTCAAGTTCACGCGTAAATAAAAGCAACGGTGGGGCAGCCCCACCAAATTGGTGACCCACGACGAGTGAACAAACAATTAAAGTGAAAAAATTCCGCGAATAAGTGCCGAGAGTGTCGTCAGCAATAAACACTATTGATCCGCGAAACAGGCAATCGAAATAGTGCGCAGATGAACAACACTACAATGCCGAATCAATAAGAAACAAACTCCGAACAACGTATCCAAGTACGAATTCCACCTTTTTGGCCGGATGACCCGGAACTATGGTTCGCGCAAATCGAGAATCAATTCCCCATAAGCGGCATCACCTCAGATGGAACAAAGTACCGATACGTAGCAGGCAACCTAGACGCCCGGTACGCAAGCGAAGTACGAGACGTCCTCACCGCACCACCCACGGAAAACAAATACAACAAGCTGAAAACAGAGTTAATACGCAGACTCAGCATCAGCCAGGAGCAGAAAACCAAGCAGCTGCTAGAGCGAGAAGAGCTAGAGACCGCAAACCATCCCAGTTCTTAAGACACCTGCAGCATCTGGCAGGAACAGCAGTACCGGAAACACTCCTAAGATTAATCTGGTCCAGCCGACTACCGACCAACGTCCAAGCAATCCTGGCAACACAGAAAACGTCAAACCTATCAGACGTAGCGGACTTAGCCGACGCAATCTTAAACACAACTACGGTTACTACTCCTACGGTCAATACGATAGACGACACAATCAAAGATTTGGTCAACGAAATTGCACAACTCAAAACGCAAATGCAAAGCAGAACACCAAACTTCGACGAATTAGGGCGAAGTCAAGCAAACGACGGGGAACTACAGAGCGTCCTGCAGCAAAACAACACAAGTCTACAACTCAAAAGTTACACATGCCAGGACACACAACCGAAGTCTACTGCGACGTGTCCACAGCACAGGCAAGACCGTTTGTCACAAGCGCACTCAGAAGACAAGCCTTCGAAAACCTACACCAATTGTCGCACCTAGTAGCAAAAGCATCAGCCAAACTCGTATCTCAAAGATTTGTATGACCAGGTATTCTGAACGACTGCCGTAGACGGACACAACAATGCACACATTGCCAACGCTCCAAAGTGACAAGACACAACGTTCCACATCCAATACAATTCAAGGCACCATCAGCTAGATTCGACCACGTGCACATCGACCTGGTCGGACCTCTACCAATATCGCGCGGACACAGATACATACTTACGTGTATAGACCGTTTCACCCGATGGCCAGAAGCCATACCGCTGGAGAAAATCGAAGCCGAAACCGTTGCACGCGCGTTCTTTGTCCACTGGATAACAAGATTCGAACACCACTACAAGTCACGACAGACCAAGGCAGACAGTTTGAGGCACTACTCTTCAAACGCCTAGAGGAAGTAGCCGGTTTCACGCGAAACCGAACAACGGCCTATCATCCGCAAGCAAACGGATTCGTGGAAAGATTACACCGTCACCTGAAGGCAGCCTTGACGTGCCACAATACGGAAGACTGGTTCGAAACACTGCCCATCGTACTGTTAGGCATACAGACGGCATGGAAAGAGGATCTTTCGGCGACAGCAGCAGAAATGGTATACGGCGAAAGCATATGCTTACCAGGCGAATTCTTGTGCGAACAGCAAACAGACCGAAGCGTGGAGCCGCAGAACTATGTGACACAGTTACGACGTCACATGTAAACACTCAAACCGGTTCCAACGGCAACACAAAGCGCACGCAAGAGCTTCGTTTTCCGACAACTCGACAACGCCAACCTAGTTCTCGTAAGAAACGATACAGTAAGACGCCCACTGCAGAGACCGTACGACGGACCCTACGCCGTCATCAAGCAAGCAATAGAACGTTTACCATAAACAAAAACGGCCAACCCTGTACTGTGACGGCAGAAAGGATAAAATCGGCATATACAAAGGTACAACCTAAAACTCAGCAAACACAGGCCACAGTCAACTCAGCAACGATCCGAGTCGGAAGAAAGATCCGCCTACCGGTACGATTCCAAACGTGACTCCGTCATCAGCAAGGGGGTATGTGGGGACCACAAACACGGGCTATCCCCACACATGCAAAATCATCCCTCCTACAAACCGAAGACGCGCGAAGCCGATCGATCACGCCAACAACCCCTATAAGAAAACGGCTCGCGCAGAAAAAGACACTCTCAGTTAGGCCTTAAACTAACAGAGTCACTAACTGGCGCGTATAGCCCAGTGAAAGCAACCACCGGCGCGTATAGCCCGGAACAACCACCGGCTCGTAAAGCCCCGGCGCGTCTAGCCCAGTGCCACGCCTGGCCCAGGGGTCACGCCGCCACACAACTGAGGCTCGGTCGGTGCCACCCGCAGCAATCAAGGCACCACAGGGGTCGCGCCGACAACGACGCCGACAGCGGAGCGACGTGCGCGCCTTCCTTCGACGCGCACCTATACCTGAGCCAGTGTCGCCGTTACCTCCATCGCCGCAGAAGACGACGGCACCCATGTTAATACGCTCGCCCACAGCAACGGAAACCACCACGCCGCCTACCTCGCCGGCCGCCTGGAAGTTTCGCCTCATCGAGCTGCCGCCACCGAACATCTACCGTTTCATCGACGGCATCAGATTACGGAGGCAGGACCCGCGGCGACGACGATGTTAATATCAGTTGTTAATATGTAAATATGTAGAGTGTAATAAAGTGCTCAAGTTCACGCGTAAATAAAAGCAACGGTGGGGAAGCCACCCCCCAAACCATTAAAAGATCTACGAACAATGACACAATTTTAACAACAGTTAAGAATTATGTTAAAAATGGATGGCCTAACTATTTAAAAGATAATCAGAAACATTTAAAAATTTATTTTAACCATAAAATGAACTAACATTAGAAAATGAATTAATAATGTTGGGACATAAGTTAAAATTCCAGAAAATTGCAGGCAAAATATATTGCAGAAACTGCACAGTACACATTTGGGAATTGTTAAGACTAAGAGCTTAGCAAGATCTTATTTTTTTTGGTCTGGTATGAGTACAAACATCACGAATTTAATTTCAAATTGCAAGATATGTGTAACATCTAGAAATAATCTACCAAAAGTTGTTCCAACACCATGGACGGCAGCTAAGAAAGTTTTTGAACGCGTACACATCGATTCCGCGGGCCCATTTAAAAATAAAAATTTTTCATATTAGTTGATGCATTCACTAAGCGGCCTGAAGTATTCGAAATGTCAAGTATTACAACAAAATTTACAATTGAAAAACTACGTGTAACATTTGCGAGGTTTGGAATACCTAAATTGTTAGTTAGTGATATAATGGTACCCAATTTTGTTCGGCTGAAATGGAAACCTTTTGAAAACAATGGAATAACCAATAAACACATTACTACACCTTACTATCATCCAAATGGTAATGGAGCAGCATGAAAACTCTGTTAAAACAAAAATTGTGGAGAGAGTAGGTAGTGTTATTTATAAATGTTGGATATATGAACTAAAATGTATTAGTAAACGCCATACAGATCAAATATTAAAAGTTAGACTTAATGACAATAAAATTGTTGATGAAAATGAGAACTCTGTATCTAAAGTAAATTTAAATGATAAGATAGGGTATGTACCTAAAATAGCTAGTAGTAACAATACAGAAAATGTTAATTCTTCAGATATCGTTAGAGATACTGCTAGTGAAAACTGTAACGAATTTAATCCTAATTTACCTGTTATTAGGCGTTCGACAAGGACCAACAAAAAGACTACAATTCTTGATTTGTAGCTTAGGGGAGAGGAGTGTTATATTCATATTAAGTACGTGGAGGCACTTCCACTTCCAAGTGTAGCAAGTAAACATAAACGTTATTGTTATATCAGTTATTTTAATATTCAAACAAATATTGAGTTTCTATGCATTATTGGCTATTTCTCGGCTAAACACCACAGTTACTCACTACTTTTTCAACAACCTCATGATATTATCAAGATTCAGTAAACTTAATTGTTTTTCCAGTTTAATAGGTTAAATTAATATTTTGTTGTGCATTTCGTATACTGCAATTAAAAATCTCAACTCCCTTTATTGTCCTGTTTTTGCACCATTGAAATTTATAAAATCTTCCTTTAAAATTCAAAATATGTAAATTCGTATTTATTACCTCTAAACGCTATTAATAAAATTAGGTTAAAATAAGTGATATTTAACGTTGGCAATAAATAGAACAACATAGATCGACTCCCCAGTTAAGTAAGAATTGATTTTCAACACATTTCTTTTTTTAAATTAACACATTCAATATGGTGGCGGATGCCGTGATGTGCAAAGCATTCCAGGGAAGACAAAGTGTGAACACTATTTCCACACTGTTCTTGTGTTTATAGATGATAACGCATTTTTTGTGGAGACGGATGCTGAGACTACTGACATCCTGTACGACGTTTCACAAGCTGCTGAGCTGTATGGCCTCAAAGTCAAGGTGGCACAGATGTCAGCTAAACGCTTGAATGGTAGCCAAATTGAGCAGGTCCCAGAATTTAAATAAGAAGTAGGTGACGATATCAGCTGAAGTTCACAGCAGAATCGCCCTGGCCTACGATGCTTTTGGCTATCTCAGCTGGGATCTATGGAAAAGTCAAACTCCGCGCACACAAAAATGCGCTTGTTCAGATCACTTACCATCTTGCTCTAGATCCAAGACTTGGACTTTGCTAAAGACCAAAGAAACTAAATTGGAAATCTTGACGATAAGTTGCCTTAAGTGGATACTAAGCATCAGCTTCTGCGATCACATCTAAAATACCAACTGTGAATGCATAGCCGAGAGTTAGATAGAATTCGTTCGTGATCCAGGAACTTCATTCCATCATCCATCAGTAATTTTAGTATGTAAATTAGAAAGAATATGTAAATAGGCCAAAGTCGTATCATTATGGAGCGAGAATCGAAAAATGAAGAGAAAACGGCGATTAACAGGTATTACAAAACGAAGAATAATTAGTGGGATAATTATCAATTAAAATTGATAGCAGTGAGGGAAATTTAAAAGAAAATTAGAATAAAAACGATCTAGCGTTAGTAAAGGTCATTGACTTCGTTAAAATGACAACGAAAATTTAAGATTCTTAGGCGGCGCAACGTTTACGAGGAAGAAAATTAAGAAAAGGAAAAAGATTATTTGTATCAGTCATTAATTACAAGTGGTAGTTAGTGAAGTAGCATATAATTTCCGAAAAATGGTAATAGTACGACTAGTCGACCAAGAGAGGGAGAACTTGGGAGCGTCGGTTACGGTATTAAAAAAATGGAAAAATGATTAAAGTAAGCTGAAATAACGCTAGGGAATTCATATTTTGATCGAGGGTATAAATGCAGTAAAGATCGCCCTGCATAAAAAAAACCGAAAATAAATAAATATAATAAAATTTTCAATAACGATAATAATAAAAGTGTTAGTGCATCGGAACTATAAATTTGAACATTTGATGGTTATGGTATGTTAATTATGGTAAATAAATAAACGCAATTTGAAAACAAAACAGTGCGACGACGACAAGATAAACAGTTAATGAGTAACCTGTAGAAATATTATCCCAATGTTTACGGCGTGCAATATTACGAGGTGGACGTCACCGGAGCTTTGTGTACGAATCACGAAGATCAGCAAGCATCTCCATCTTTTGATTACGGCCAAGGTTAGTGATAAGAATTTGTTGATCACTTGTAAATGGATGGTAAACGGTTACAAAAGAAACAACATGTCCATTTATGTTAGAGTGGTAGTCGGTATCCTCGTGGACGATCGGGCGGCGACAAAATTTCGTACGGTTTTAAATTCTCAAATGTGGGGACGTCATCATTGTAATGAGTAATTTCATGTCCTATTAATAAACAAAAGGAAATAAATATTTGTTGAAAGTCCTAGGTTGTGTTTATTTGAGATGAGATTCCAATTAAAACCTTGTTACCTTTTTGTTACCTGGGTACTAGGGTGGTGGTGTACTAGGTTAGAAGGATTGAACAAGCTAATCAAGTATAAGTCAGCAGTTATAGAAATACCCAGTAGTCGGAGAGATTCGGTTGTGGGCTGAACCTCTACACGTTGGGTTTAATTCGTACTAGAAATTACTTATTTATTGGGCGCCAAGTTCCAATTTAACTAAAGCAAGTACTAGCTCGAAACTAACCGCTAGCAGTAAGCTGAAAGTACCCAATACAGAAAATACATATATTCATCCAGAAACACGAGGGGGTACTCAATTCCAGTACCTCAACACATAACAAAACACAGATATTGCACGTAGAAAGTAGGAAACGATATATTACAGTTCGATACAAATTATTTGCGCCACCACTGACTTGTTCGCGCTTAAAAATGTACTCGAAACCCCACGCCTATGCGTCTATAATTAGGGCGTTTGTGGTGGTTGTGCATACATTCGCGTGTAATTAAACACAACCGGGGTACATGTAAGTATGTATCTGTTTGTTTTTAAAAAAATGCAAGTGCCAGTATTTATTTATTCAAATTTTCAGTTGAACTAAGGTAGTGCACTACGTGGCGCTAAAAAAAGGATTCCCTTTCAAGGGGTTATTGTGATAATAATTAAACTGAGGTTCCTTACACGTCCCGAACAGTATTATATCTTACTACACTACGATTTTAGGTATCATGCAATGATTCTAACATTTAACAAGTTTCGATTGGATTTAAGTCGGTACATTTATATTAGCGACGTTCAGTAAGCAATAGGGGAGCGTGACGGTATGATGCAAGTAAAGTGATTAATGCGTGCTAAAGTTTTAGGAAGTGGCGCAAGTTCGCTCACGTAAATAAAGTCTTTTTGGGTTGGTGCCGATAACACAAGCAGAGAAAGAGTAATGTAATTGTACGACCTGATCTGATGACAAAGAATCCCTGGAGGGTGGTGAAATATTCCGCGACGAAGATGGTTCCCATACGAACGTTTGGGTGTAGTCTGAGTTTGTGGCTGATCTTCCGCACCTCTCTTAGGTGGTGGAAACGGTCATGGTTAACCCAAAGACGTGACCAGATGTGCCTGTACTTTGTGGCGATGTGGATGTTGACAAACACGATTAACCGGCAGCACGAAAAGCCAGAGAAAGAGAAGGAACAAGAAAAAAAAAACCTCTGTAAGGAAACATTCACTTGTAAGTATGCCCTTTCCTTGAGGAAGCAGCAATTTAATTTCTTATATTTACCTGTGGACTAGAACGAGCGCTACTACAGACGTCTCAAATGCGTCCCATTTTCGATAGTGGAGATGCACCCATTATTTACGAAGAAAATCCTCGTTCTCGCAGACAGAAATTACTAGAAATTCCACACGAGGTTTAGAAATGTAACATGGCTGCTTGCGGTTGAGAATTGGTAACGGAAACCGATAAGCCAGAAAGGACGTTCGTTTTAATAAATTCCCACAATGCCCTTCGAAGTTTTTCCGGCGTATTTTTGCCAAACATTTTAAAAATACGACAAATCCTTCGGTTCAACACGGGGGTATTGTAAGTTGCCTAACTTCGGCAAGTGAATTTTTAGACTAAACAATGTTTTGTAGGAAAATGGTTTATTTAACCGTTACAAATTTTAAAATTAAAATTAAGCTATCCCAAAACGAATTGGATTTTGATGAACCCTGAGAAAGAGTCAATTTTATTATTTCTAGATATACAATTTAATATTTTACAAAATTCAATTGCCCATATCAGTGCAATAGATAAAAGAAAAAAGAATGTTTAATCAAGACAGATTTTTTATGAAATACCTAAATACAATATTTCTGCGAATAAACTCGCTTTTTATTTTTGTGAATCGAAAGTTTTTCTTTCTAATTTCTTTGAAGTTCCCCAAGCAGCACAAAATATTATGTATTGGGTTCCCCATATTAGACTATACAATTTAAAAGTCGAATAAAACTTTCTAATCAAAGTAAATTAACTTTTTAATCTACTGATATGTAGCTTATTCTGTGGGATTTATGACTAAAATAAATAACAATTCAAGTTTTGATCATGTCTTCCAAATGCCCTCCTTTGACTTCAATGCATTTTTGAATTTTAAGTTCAAAATGTATCATCACTCGGCGAAGCAATTCTCCATTTATTCCTAAATTTCATTTTGAATCTGCTCCTTCAGCTCCAGAATTGTTGCGGGAATTGTATTTACTTTAGTCATAAATCCCACAGAATAAGCTACATATTAGTCGATTAAAAAGTTAATTTACTTTGATTAGAAAGTTTTATTCGACTTTTAAATTCTATAGTCTAATATGGGGAACCCTGTATATTAGTAAATAATATTAATCAAACATTTAAATGTAACACTTTTATATATTAAAAATACCTTAGGAAATATTTATTACACATTTTAGATAAACAAATAAAAATATTTGAAATATATCTTAAGTAAATATTTCAAGCAAATATTTATCAAATATTTTAAATTGCCTTACAAAAATATTTAAAATAAATAATAATATCATATTTATTTGAATTAAGTTTTCTAATAAGATTTTCTAAATCAATCAATCCTGTAAATGAAATGTATTAATTTTTTAATTATAACAGAGGTATCAAACTCAATTTTGTAGAGGCTATATTAAATTTTGAACTCGTAGGCGGGCCAGATTGAAAATAAAAAAATGAACTGAATTATTATAACATTTTATTTGTTAAATTATATAGTATATAATATACGGTTGGTAAAAATCATATCAAAGTTATAAAAGAGGGTGTTGAGCTCGATTATCCAGATACCTGAATTCTCTTGTTTTTGACAAGCTCATTGATGTCAGGTATCATATTCTTTGTAGTTATTTTAAGAATTGATTGGAGATGTTCATTCGTAAGTGTTGTGCGATGTTTGTTCTTATTTATTTTATAGACGGAAAACATCTGCTCACATAAATAGGTGCTACCAAACATGCAGAGCATTTTCGACAGATTATTAATAACTTGTTTTAAATAAAGTCAGTTGGTGAATTTAAATTTAGTAAAATGGATAACACATATTCCAACAATGAATTAAGGGATATGCACTATTATTACGGTGAATGGGAATGCGTCGGAAGCAACTGCTTGTATGGTGCAGCATTCCCAAATAGAAGGATTCCGCAATCAAGACTATTTAGTACTATCCGGATTCGGAATTCGGATCTTTTAAACGGAGACATTCTGACGCAGGTCGACAGAGACGAACCCGAACGCCTCAAGTTGAACGAGGCATATTAGAATACATCGAAAATGATCCTAAACTTAATGTAAGAAGAATTGGTGCTCAATTGGGCAATATTTCAAAAAGTTCAGTGCACAAGGTATTACAAGAACAACTCCTTCATCCCTACCATTGCCAAAAAGTTCAGGCCTTGAGTCCTCAAGATTCTATGGCTCGAGTGCGCATGTGCAATAGGATCCTTGACTTTACAACGGCGATGAAAACTTTTTAGGAATTTGCTCTTTACTGATGAAGCTGGATTTGGACACGATGGCGTAATAAATCTACACAATGAACATTATTGGGCTGATGAAAATCCTTATGCGACAGTGGAACGCAATTTTCAAAACAAATTTTCCGTTAATTTGTGGGTTGGCATATTTTGCAACCTAGGCTAAATAGTGAGGCATACTTAGATTTCTTAAGAAATCAGTTGCCTGTTCTGTTGGAAAATGTGCCCTTCACCTTAGAAATTCAATGTGGTTGTTACAAGAAGGAGCTCCTCCACATTATGGCGTAGCTGTAAGGAGATTTTAAACGAAACGTTTCCTGACAGGTGGATAGGACGCGGTGGGTATGTAGAGTGGGCTCCCAGATCGCCAGAATTAAACCCAATGGACTTTTTCTTTTGGGGCCATTTAAATTCCTTAGTGTATCAGATGCCAGTAAACAGCGTAGAAGAGTTGAAGGAGCGAATTATCGATAATTCTGAAGCAATTAGACAAAAGGAGGGAATTTTTTCAAGTTCGTCGTAATTTTTGAGAACACTTAATTTGTGCATTGAGGAAGACGGGAGGCAATTCGAAAATCTATTATAAAAGTGAAAGCTGTCATTAATATTAAATTGCAAGGTATTGAGGTGCCCAATTATTAAGAATTATTCTTCGTTTTTGATTAAAACGTGTAACAATCGAATTTTGACTTATGATTCGTATCATAGTGTCTCTTCAAATTAAACTCCTTACAAACAGCAACTGTTCGATTGCAAATCAAACACATAGCTTTACCTTTCCATTCTATGAAAAATATGCAATTTCCCATTTAGAGTGAAAAACTTTGCACTCACTATCATCTTTACGTTTATGCCAAAATCGTAACAATTATGGAACTCAATACAACAATTATGGATATCGCACGGCACGACACAAACAATTGCACAATACCTTCACGATCACTACTTCACAGTACAAGTAAAGTCCTTCTCCAACCGTATCGCTTCGATTACTCGATCAACGACCCACTCGTTTTATATGGTTGAAGGTTCTACTTAGACTCGAAGCGCGTGGAAGATTCTATCGTTCTCAACAAAAATAATAGGTTATTTCCGCTTGCTGCTATAAGAGATGGCGTTACTGTCTTTCTCTTGCTTGTCTAGGCACGCGCTGTCCTTGAAATTACTTATAAATATTGTGTGCGCATTTTAAAACATCCGTAGAGGAATCGAGTGAAGTCTAAAAGCTCAAAGAACATGATTCTTCTTTCTGTAACACATTGAGATCGCAGATCGCGGACCTAATTGATACAATCACCACTAGTAAAAAAAGTTCTTTTTTGCGTCGTCAAGGCTTTTTGTTACTGTAAACAAATATACTCCCTATGCCAAAAACATGAAAATAAAGCGGCCTAGTTCTTCACACACCAAAGAAAAAAATGGGTTTGTCAAAAGAGAGAGACAAAAAAACGCTAACTAAGTTGCACCATTTGATACAAGTATGATGCAAAGTTTGACAAATTACCTATTACATAAAAATTGAAAACAAAAACATACTTACATTACCGTCTCTCCTGCTCCTGCACTTTTACTTGTTTAATTGTTTGTCCTGCTCCTACAATTTTACTTGACTAATTTGATTTATTTCACACAAACAAAAATACGAAACATCCACGTTAGAGATCGTATACTTACTGACCGATGGTAAGATACAAAATAGTTAAAAAACAAACACAACTTAAAGTTTGATGCATTCATGGCTTTTCTTTATGAATCTAACAGGATTTACAAAACAAAAGATTTCCTAGCCCTCGGCTACGAAGTATAAGTAACACCAGGTCAAACGCTTTTATTATTATACCTGCTTTGGTGAAAGAATAATATATACTTAATATTTACCAAATATTTTTTTCTATATATTTTTACAAATCTATATATACAGGGTGCTTGATTAGTGCGATAAAGTTCAATATCTTCTATGTCCGTCGAAGTATCAAAACAAACGTTATGGGAAACTATAGCCATCATTAAGCTTCATATTTTAAAATTAGTTACAATGTTACAGGGTGTTCCATAACGCCGTGCTAGACCAAAGTTACATTTTTTAAAATAAAATACCCTATATTTTAATTTAAATTTGAAATCCGCTTCACTTCCTCTTTACAAAAATATATACCTGCAATATGTTATACAGGGTATTTAAAAATACAATATAATCACTTTTCCATGAAAATTGTAACAAGTTCACCGCTCTGTATAATTTCAAAGGGCTACAAGAACAATAATCTGTTGCAACTGTAGCTTTTTAATAATTGTCAAATTTTATAAAAGTAATTGAGTTTGTGAATATTTGTTAAATTGATTACAGGGTGAGTCAAAACATCAATTCATTATTTACCCAGTTTATTAAAATGGATCAACCTTTATTTTATATCTTTATAGAAAAGTACTATTGTTTTACTTATATTTTTGTTAATCATTATCTATGCCCAAAATTATTAGTTTTGAGATAATTTCATTTTTATATGCACAGTATTAATTATGTGTCTAAATGTTTGCCAATTATGAGTTGGTCATGATTTATTTGTCAAAAAATAACAGTTATCTGTCTGTAAATTTATTGTTGTGGTACATTTGTTTATAATTTTAAAAAATCTAAAATAGGGTAATAATGAATTTAACTCGTGATGAAATGGTAAGATATGATATGAATATTGGGAGAATGCAATAAAAATACATTGCTTTCAGCAAGAGTTTATTTTGAACGTTTTTCTGAGAGGCGACAACCTAGGAAATCAAGTTTAGAAAGATTGATGGATCGGTTTAACCGAACTGGTTCTGTTATCTATGAAAAGCATGAACGAACAAATACTACTGTGACAGAGGAAAACGAAATGAATGTGTTGTTGGCAGTTACAGAAAGCCCACATACAAGTATAAAGAGTATTGCTACATAACGACAACTTAGTTACTATTGTGTGCAAACAATTCTGTGTAAAAACAAAATGCACCCTTATCACATTCAATTACATCAGGAATTAACAAATAACGATTTTGAGAAGAGATTATCATTTTGTGAATAGGCCCTACAAAAGGTTAATCAACAGAAAGGCTTTTTTGACTATGTATTGTTTGGAGATGAAGCTACATTTTATCTAAATGGTTTTGTTAACAGGGACAACTTTACTATTATTCCACAAGTAACTCATAGCACATCATTACACATAGTCAAACCAGATAGTCATTAAATGTTTGGGGAGGTATTGTAGGTAACTATGTCGTAGGGCCATATTTTTTTGAAGATCTTTAAATGTGTTTACATTTTTTAGTAAATCACTTACCTGTATTATTGGAAGAGGTTGCACTTTGCATCCGCCAGCAAATGTGGTTTTTACATGACGGTTCTCCTGTACTCTATAGTGTTTTAATTTAAGGTGAACTTAATGATCAGTATCCTGAAAAATGGATCGGAAGAGGTGGACCAGTGCGGTGGCCACCCAGGTCACCAGAGTTCAGTAAAATGGACTCATTTTTTTAGATTTACATTAAGAATGAAGTTTATAAAACACCTCCGACAACATGAGATAACATGAAGGAAAGAATAACATATGCATTTCAAAATATCAGTGTAGATACAAATGCCTAGTAATGTTAGTAACTCTTTCGAAAAGTCCGTTGGTGCGGGTTTTAAATAAAACCACAGTATTTTCTCTTATAAATCGATACAAGTAAGAATTTATTTTAACCTGATGTTCGGTATACGTTTACAAAAGTTATAGCGATTTTACCATTTCTTGGCCGGTGGTACAGAGACAACCAACGCCCATGACATTCTACAAGTAACTTAGTACGAATTTAGGTTGCGTTCAACATCCGCCTAGGGCTATTTCCTTCTATATTTCGAAAAATGTCAAAGGTCATGAACTGATTTTTTGCCCCAGAATAGATAAATATGCTATTAATGCACTGTGCAATTTTTGTAGCAATTGGTTGAGGAGTCTGGTAGGAGATAGATCTACATGAATACCGACATTTAACCGTTTTTATTAGTATAATAATTATACATAAATATTTATTTCACAATTCGTGTAAATATTATAAATAATGGTGTACCAAATATTTCTTAAATATCATTCTGCACGTCGAAATGTTTAACACAGATTTCCAACAGACAACTGTTAGATTTATATTCATATAATGTTATTGAAATATTTGGTGCTGCTTGGGGCGTGACGATCATGCAATTTTTTAGGAGTTTTTGAAAGAAAAGTTAACACTTCCATTAAATAATTAAATATTGAAAATGTTGTATAATTTTATGTTTATTACTTCATTAGTTAGCGTTAATTATTAAAATCATCACTAAATTACTCAAAAATCACCTGAAGGAAATCCACCTTAAAAACGTTGTAATTTAGAAAGTTCAATTTGCTTAATTAAATTTTTACTATAACTTATGGTTCGTTGATGTTTTTAAATGGAGTAAACTTAATATTATAATAGAAGGATTACAACATAACTGCTAGAACAGTAGAAACAATTCAACGTATGTACACATGAGTTTGCACGCAAAATCATAAATTGGTTGCGTACACGATGACATTCTTGTTTCGTTTTATTTATGATGTAATTACATTTTGTTATCTACAAATCTGAATGCTTTTATAAGCCATGCTATACGCAACGGCACATTATAATGTTTTTGAACCATGCACATAATATTTTTAAAGCCTTTTGAAACTTTTTTTTAATTTGATTGAAAAACTCGAATTTACTTAAACTAGCTGAAAGTTAATTTCTTGTTTCAATAGTAATTAAAGATAAATCTCCAATTAAAACTTTCTAATACGGCAAATGCACTTACCGCATAATTTATGCAATACATACACTGCTACTTTAAGACTAAGATCGAATTTTCAACGCAAACTACGAAAGTAACTTTTCATTTTGCCAGATTAAGTTGAATAGCAACAAGTTTGCTTAAACTTTCTGCCGAATCAGGAAAATTGCTTACACAAAAGACAATCCACTGTTAAATAATTAGATGCAACTTTGTATGTGTGCTTCAATTTCAGTCGGATATTGTTTTAAAACGGTATAACAATAAAAGTAAATTGAATTTGGACAAATATTGCGCACATGCACGTTGCTTATGATAATCAAGGAACAAGGAACAGTCGATAAAGCGCAACGAGAATTTCATGTTATTACTGAAAACTATCTTACTGATTCTATACCTCGAAAAGGGGCGATCAGCCAACTTCAGATTACTCCATGCCAAATGCATTGACGAGTAAAGTAGAAGTAAGACATGCGGAAAAATAGGGTCTTGTTTATTGAACAAAGGCTTTTGGGTAAAATGTATTGAACGGTACGACGGGATTACTCAAATTCTGTTGTTACACATTCTTTTTCTTGTCTAAATTGAAGAAATTGCAAACAAAGTTTTTATTTTACGCGATTGTTGTTTTTATTTTGTTACTTCAACGGCTATAATAGGATAACTTCAAACGGACGCGGACGTTTTCGAACAACTTTTATTGGTCTCTTGTTGGCACGTTCTAAGTTTACAGCTTTCTTGTCTGCACAAATTGTAGCAGTCTTTTTAATTTTTATTTTCGATTCCATCAATACAGTTTTTTTTTCGATTTAATTTCAAACTTTTCACCAACTAAAATTATTGAAGATCGATACTGGAATGTTCTTTAACTGTTCGTATAAGGTTTCTTAAGAAATCTTTCGGAAAGAGAAACTTTAATGCTATAGATTTTTATTAGGCAGGAACCCTATTAAATAAGAAAAATGGGTTCCATCTCTTTCGCCGACAATTATTTATTTTATTACTGTACTTTATTAACAAAATTCATTGGGGAAATTTCAGTTTTATTTTCGAGTAAATTAATATATTAACCCTTTTATTTTTTTCGTTTATATTTTGAACGTTAAATATTAAACACTTTCAGTGGTTTGTATTTAATCAGATACCGTCTTTGAAAAATTGCCTATTTGGGATTTTACCAGTTTAATTATTTAATTCAGTTATAAATAAAGTATTGGTCTATCTATTCATCCACATTGAAAAAGGTGACCATTTCGATTTTGATTCAGTGACTATTCTAGGTGTTAAATTTAATTACAATAATCACTTGATTTCAAAAATTATATTCGTAAATGATAATAGTGAATACATTTTTCAAGAAGCAGCAACGCCATCTTACCACATACAGTAGCGGTGGCAGAGAAAGCCAAATAGACTACCATCTATGTTCTCAAAACATCAAGAGGCAAATCAAGGATTGCAAGGTAATCCTTGGAGAGGACGTAGTGGATCAACATAGAGTTTTGCTTTCTGATATATCCGTTCAGAATCAACATCGTGAGAAAGACACTTCTATCAGAACAGAGAAAGTTAAGTGGCATAAGTTTGACACAGATGAAGGAAAGTAGTAAGTGATGGAGATGAAGAAATGGTGTGCGGACATTGTATTAACAGAAGGAGAGCTGAATGCGAATAAGATGTGGCTAGCATTGCAAGATGGAGCAATGATCAAAACTAAGGAACTGTTAAGAACATCAAAAGGTCGACTAAACATTCGAAAGGAAGCTTGGTTCTGGAAGGGAGAGGCATTCAAAACAGAGGTGAGGGAAAAGAAGGAGGCATTTAGAGCGTGGTCATTATGTGACCCAAGTTTGGTTGAAGAGAAGGAGGCGTTGAGAAAGAGGAAGAACGAGACGAAGAAAAACGCTGCAAGAGAGGTAGCTCGGTCAAACGCAATCCAATGCCAAAAGTTCTATGAGGACCTTGAAGCACCAGACAGTAGCAGATTTTCAAGATAGCTGCTCAGCGAAGGAATAATAATAAACCTATATCATCGCCCAAATTCATCGAAAACCATGATGGGAACCTTTTAACAGAAGATACCGATATTACCAATAGGTGAATAAACTACTTTGACACGCTTCTGAATGAGGAGTTTCCGCAAACAGCGACTCCAAATGCTCATTCGATAACTGATATTGAAATAGCTGATTTTACGGTGGAGGAAATAACTGAAGCAGTGAAACAACAAATGAAGCGAAGTCGAGCCGTAGGTCCAGATGGATTGCCGTCGGAATTTTGGAAGTCTATAGGAGACGAAGGAAGCACGATACTTTGCATCCTTTTCAATAAGATGAAGAAATGCCGTCTGCATTTTGTGAGAGCTTTTTACTGCCTTTTTATAAACATAAAGGTGATTCACGAAAATGTCAAAATTATCGAGGCATCAAGTTACTTCCTCACTCAATGAAGATATGGGAGCGTGTGGTGAATAATAGAATTCTTCAGATTGTTTTGTCGAAGATCCATATGAACCAGTGTGGATTTTTGCCTGGTAAATCAACAGTCGATGCAATTCAGGCCATGCGTATTCTTGTTGAGAAGGATCACCCTTAGAAGTCACATCAGAATGATAATGGACATGTATCATTAAGTTACAACAAGCATACGATGCACAGCGGGACCATCAGAGCCTTTCCTCGTGAGAGTAGGCGTACACCAGGGAAGTGTATTCAGCCCACTTCTTTTAATCTAGTAATAAACTACCTGACTGCTGACATCAGGGATAAGATTCTACTTAGTCTGCTATTTGCCGATGATGGAGCATTCGCAAGTGAGTGTGTCGTGAAGATACAGGAATGTTTCAATCGTTGGTTAAAGATACTAGAAAACAATGGACTGAGGATAAGTTGAGAGAAAACAGAGTATCTGTTCCTCCCATTTAGCGATATTCATGCATCTTGTCCAGATATCATGATCGATGAAAATGTAGTAATGACTAAATGTTCAAGCTTCAAGTATCTAGGCTCAATAGTTTCAAAGAATGCAAGTTGCGATGAAGATGTAAACCACAGAATAAGCATTGGCTGGTTAAAGTGGAAAGATAACTCGTCTATACTTTGCGATAGAAGAATTCCACCTAAACTGAAGGGAAAAATTTACACAACAGTAATCAGACCCGCCCTTACGTACGCTGCCAAAAGCTGGACAATGTATAAAAAGTTCAACCGAGCCCTCACAACTGCTGAGATAACGATGTGCCACATGTCCCTTGATGTTACAAAGTTAGACTACATAAGAAGCAAAAAGATCAGTGGAACCTTAGACGTGAAGGAATCTGTAGTCGAGAAAATGAATCAGGAACGTAGTTCTTGGTTTGAAAAGGTTTACAACTCACAAGAATATCATGTGGTGCAGAAGGTGATAAGGAATCCAGTAGCAGCTGTTAACAAGAGTGGAAGACCAAGAAACAGCTGGCTAAGACAGATGAATGAGTAACAGAGGAAATATGGTTTATCAGACGCCGAACGACAGGAGAGGCAAAACTCTAGAATGACGCTGCGATCCATGACGGGAAATAATTAATTAAAATTTGCTGACTCTAGAGGTTTTTTTACCAACAAAACTAGGAATATTTTTTGTGATATTAGTCATTATAAAGAATAAAGCAAGGAAGAAGAAGGAAGAAGAAATGCCTACAATACTATAATCTATCTAAGTAATATCCCCATGGTGGCCAACTAAGCGAAGTAAACAGCTGCATATCGGAAACTGCTTAACTTACAAACTTGCGGTGAAAAATATTTTCATAAAAGTAGCCAAGACAAATGTCTAAAAGTTTATCTCTAAGGAGCAACTTTAGTTGAGCACTTTTTCGTCCAACTCTCCAAATAAAGTGATGGGTTTGATTTCGAAAATATGCAATATATTGGGAACGCTTTATTGCACAAATTCGAACTGAGGTTCGTTTAAAAATGTTTACTTTACTCTATCATACGTGCCAAAACTGAAGTATCTGTGGTTCTTACTACGACCGCTATATGGCGCTTTGTTTGAAATAATAAATTTTGTCATTTTTCTCAGAAAACTTAAACGGAATGATACGCATATTATAACAAAGTTATATGGAGTATTAAAAGCCGAAACGAATGGTGCACACTGAAAGTCTATGTCTTTCTTTTTTACTTGACATGTTAATCGAAAACCATCCACCAGGTCGTGGGGTAAGTTCTTTTTGTTTGTGTTCGCCCTCTAATTTTGTGGGACGGCCCGTCGAAATATCTTTTCCGGTACAACTTCTGACGTAAATCAACGTAAATAATTTTTTCACAAGACCCCAAATAAAAAAAACTAATAAAATACAGAAAAACTCATTTAAATATTTTTATAAACTTAAAAGAATATGAGGCATTTCTGAAAATAAATCAATTTTGATTTTCAAACTTGTCCATAGACATCCAAATACTTCCAATTTCCCTTTTTTCGGTGGCATAACTCAAAAAACAAATGCCCAAAAAAAATACAAACCCAGTTTTCACTTTCGAGGTTTTAACGTAGGTACAAAGGGAAAATACCCGATTTTTGGTCCAATTTACAACGTCCGACGTCGTGAGCAACCTTAGTTTTAAAAAGTAAAATATAGTGAAGAAAAAACACTAGGATAAAGAAATAGCAAACAAAATGATGGAAAAACAAATATTGTTTAATTTCAGATGCTTTTCAAATAAGTAAGCCATAACATTGTTAATGGACAAATCTACATTGGTGCAGCAGGGCATTAACATCTAATGTTGAGATGTCGATGGTAAACGTAATACGTTATTTTTTATTATATACGTTATACGTTAATTTTTATATAATTTTGAATTAAATCCTCCTCCACTGTTAAGATCAATGATTAATATATTTAATGCCTATATACAGTTTAGATTTTTAGAACAACAGTAGAGACTTAGAAGCAACTGGCTTCAAAAGTCAAAAATTTGCACTAAGAGCACGTACGGCCAATCGAATTTTTCTTAAGTCGCAAGTTTTCTTTTCACATTTAACACCAAACAAGTAAAGATGTCATTTGAAACAAAACTTTCACATTTTTACAAATCCTGATAAAAAAACAAAGACCCTATAGCACAAACCTAATTTAAACTACCGATTGACGATTCTTTTGTATATAATGCGGAGGTATTTTCCTAATTACTCAGACTTCTTTTAGTCTAGAATCTTGCTTGATTGACAAGTTGATTACCTGACTTTTAGTAGTTTACTTTGAACTTTCGTTTGTTTGCTTCAAGTGTCTCGCCGCGATGAAACCCCTTATGATAGGTGGCGAAACGTTGGAAACTACGGTTGCTTTTTTTCAATTCCGGAAGACGTTTTTGTTTTAACAATGACTTCGGCCGTGCAAGCCTCAGTTCTTACGTAAATTATAATTTTGCGTTACCTGAGTTCCTAATAATATTAAATATTGGTAAATTTGTTAAACAACACAAAAATTTTCTGTGGAATAATCAGCTCAAATGTATCACATATTCAAATAGCTTTCATTCATTGCATTTAGATTATATATTAATAGATCAGAATGTCTGCTAAATTACAACAGCAATTACAAATTTTAATAGCAAAAAGGAGCAGAATTTTTCTCGTATTCAAAGATTGTTTGATTCTAGTAAATATATTTCTACTAAAGTTAAACTTAGTAATTTTCAAATTAAGTACAAATCTTTACAAACCACTAAGATTGATTTCATGGCAGTATTAGACGAAATCAATATTTTAGAATTTTAGATTGATCCAAATTACGTTTCCACGTACAAGGTTTTAGAAATATGTGAGGAAATGATTTGCAATATAGAAGCTGTCGCTAAAAAAGTAGTTTCTAATCCGGAGTTTAAGGAAGAATCCCGACAGAAACACGTTTGCAAATCTTTTCGTAAATTACCAGAATTACCCTTACCAAAATGTAGTAGTGGAATTAAAGATTTGCCTTTATTTATAGAATGTTATAACAATACTATTCATAACAATAAGGATTTGAATGATCATAAGTAAAATGTATGTCTTACGACATCTCGTGTAAAACATTGACACGTATGAATAGTATAAACTAAGAAAAATGCCAACAGTTAATTGTAACGACATGTGTGCGTTTAAAGTGCATAGCGCTATCTAAGCGACAGCTTTAATGCTTGAAACACACGTGTGTCGATAAAGCCAAGTATGAATGATATTGATAGCGTACATTACTTAATTGGTTGCTGAAATGGGAATGCCCTTAGTGTGTGTTCCGGTATTCCTCCGACAAGCGATAACTATCGAATTATTTTGAAGGCACTTTTAGATAAATATCAAGATAAACGCATGATTGCAAATTCATACTTAGAACAACTATTTAATTTTAAGCAAGCTCAGAATGATATAATAGTTAAAATTTATTTTTGGAAACATTTCATCCCGCCATCACTGCTTTATTAAAATTAGATATTGCAAATTTAGCTGATTTTATTTTGTCCTATTTAGCATTTTCAAAACTTAGTCAGGAAACTCAAAAAATGTTTGAGAATACCCGCCGAAATTTCCTTCATACGAAGATATTTTAACCTGTGTGAGGGAACAAGCTAAGATTTGTTTTCGTACACAAAATTCTTTTAAACCATCTTGCAATTCTAGCAAATACATTAGTAGTAGACCAAAACAAACACAATCATTTGTTGTTCAAGGTAATAGCAATAGCACATGTGTCATTTGTAAAAATGGGTATCATTTAATAACCACCTGTCCCAAATTTTTAGCACTTAGCCCTGAGGATCGGTACAAAATAGTGAGAACAAACAATTTATGTTTATTTTATGAATGAAAATAGGATCCATTATTTTAAATATTGGTTATTTATATATATATATATATATATATATATGTAAACTATTTATTCTTTGAGCAATCCAATATTATATCAAAGAATAAATAGTTTATATATAATTTATGTTTAAATTGTTTTGCTTCACATAAAATTATTACTTGCAAAAGTTAATATAATTGTAGAACTTGTCGCTTGAGGCATCACACATTGATCCATTTTCGTAATTCGTCGAATGAAGTTCATTCTGACTTTCAACAAAACCCTTTAGGTATTGAATCTAAAGGTAACAAACCTAGTAACGATGTCTCAACAAACGTTAATGATTCTAAAATTAGTTCCGAAGCGGATAGCATCAATACATCTTCAGCAACGTTTTGTTCTCTTGGAAATCATAGTTTGTGCACAACAAATAGCACTGTGCTTTTATCAACGCCACAAGTTTATACAGGGTGTTTCAGAATAAGATGCTGATCCTTAAGGGTGTCAATCCTTACGCGATTTTAAGACGAAAAGTTCAAAAGTTCAAAAGTTTCAAAGAGTACGAGACTCAATGAGGATAAGAGCTGAAGCATGCATACTTGCAGGTGGTGGCCAATTTCAACAGCTAATCTAAATTATTTTCTTTTTTAGGTTATTTAATGTTAGTTCTTTTATTTTAATGTTAAAATTATTATGTATTAAATAATCAATAATTATTTGCCAAATCTTTTTACGCGAAACCGCTTGCCGGACGAAAAAAAACAAGAAATCAAATTTACCTTAAAATGAATGGAGATTTTAAAATAATTTTTATTTTAAGAAAAAGCAGTGGCATACATAATATTTCTCTAAAAATATCTAGTCCTCATCCTGTACGGACGCCACTGAATAAAAAAAATTTTAAATTTCTAAATCAAAAAAATAGTTGTTGTTGCTTGAAGGCATATGCCAAATTTTATTAAAATATCTATAAAGATATTAAAGTTATGATAAAAACGTTTTTTTAAAAACTTAAACACCTTGTAGATCAAAAGTTAAGAGGTTTAGGACATATGTTTATTTGAACTTTTCTTCTTAAAATCGAGTAAGGATTGACACCCTTAAGGATCAGCATCTTATTTTGAAACACCCTGTGTATTAGATGCATTCGGGGTTCAACACCAAATTGACAGTTGTAGTCAAGCAAATTTTATTTCGTTGGATATTTGTAGAAAACTGAAATTAAATACTAGCAAACTCGGTACTTCGGTTCATGGTATTGGTTCTCCATCTAGTCTAGTTTATGGTTCTGCCAGTACCGTGATTATTTCTCGAATTGATGAAACTAAACGATACCCTATTCAAGTCTTGGTGGTAGAAAAAATTACCGATAACTTGCCCGTTACAAAAATTAATACAAATAATTTGCGTCAATTATTTAGTTTGGAATTAGCTGATAGTTGTTTTAGTAATCCTACAAAAATTGAAGGAATTAATGGTGCCCAATTATTTCCATATTTATTAGGTAGCAATCGTGTAACTGGCCCCCCTAACAGTCCCATCGCAATTGAAACCACTTTAGGTTACATTGTAAAGGGGTCCGTTCCGATAGAATCTGATTCATTAGAGACACATAGTTTTTATTCTACAGTGGAATCGTCTCTCGAGACGTTAGTAAAAGGATTTTGGGACGTAGAAGATTTCCCTTCATCTGTAATAAAAAATCCAGACGACGTGGAAAGCGAGAGTTTGTTTCAATCTTCTTTTCATCGTAACTCTTTAGGTCGTTATGTAGTTAGTTTGTCATTTAAACACAGTCCTACGAATTTAGGAGAATATTACCCAACAACTCTTCGAAGGTATTTGTTATTAGAACAAAAATTAGATAGGAATCCTGATTTTAAAAGTAGATATTCAGAAGCATTTCAAGATTATTTAAATAAAGGTCATATGGTTAAAGTATCAACAAACAACGTAATCTCTCCAACATACTACGTACCACATCATGCGGTTTTTAAAACTGATTTGACTAGTACACCTGTTCGTATTGTTTTTGACGCTAGTTGTAAAACAGATAGTAACTTTTCCTTGAATGATTTATTGCATACTGGCCCTAAGCTACAATCAAACGTGTCTTCCTTAAATTTAAATTTCAGTTTGGGTAAATTAGCGTTAACTGCCGATATTAGTCAGATGCACTGCCAAATTATTCTTCAAAAGGATCACCAAACATTTCAAAGAATACTGTGGAGATTCTCTCCTAACAGCCCTATAGATACATATGAATTAACAACTGTAACGTTTGGAGTAAAATTCTCAGCTGAAATTGTTAATCGTGATATGTACGTGGATGACCTTGTCACAAGTACGAATTCGAAAAAGTTAGCCCTCAATTTGTATAGCCAAACAGTGAAACTCTTTCGAAAAAGAGGATTTGAATTAACAAAATGGGCCACAAATTCTCATAGCTTACTAGAAGAAATTCCTTTGAAAAATCGAACAGCAAAACTTCTCAACTTTGAATCTGATTTTCTTGGTGTATTAGAATTACAATGGCTCCCTAGTGTTGATGCTTTATTGTTTACATTTAAGGGTTTTAATGAGGTAATACGGAATATTTTGTCTACTATAGCTCGCTGTTATGATCCTTTAGAATTTCTAGCTCTTGTAACGTTGCAAATTAAACTGCTGATAAAAAATATTTGGGTTTTAAAATTGGATTGGGATAAAACTCCTCCAGCGAGTATAGTTCGGTAATGGACTGAAATAAAATATACTTTACCCTCTTTATCAAAGTTTCAAATTCCGCGATATCTGGGAACCACTCAGAATTAAAACATTAGTGTAATAGGATTCTTTGATGCTTGCCAAACCTCATTGGAGCAGTTGTGTATTTGCGATCAATTTGTCATTCAGAAGAAATACAAGTTTCTCTTCTTTCTACGAAATCCAAGGTTTCTCCTATCAAACTTGTTTCTATTCCTCGTTTGGGACTTTGTGCAGCTCACCTTCTCGCAAAACTGATCAATTTGATAGTTAATTGTTACAAACCCAGGCTTAATATTACATCGTTTTATGCTTTATTAGATTCAACTGTAGCCCTTAATTGGATAGGATCAAATCCGTCTCAACTTCAAACTTTTGTCGGTAATATAGTTGCGCAAATTCAAAATTTAGTTTGTATAAATTCGTGGTTTCATGTAAATGGAAAAAATAACATTAGTGATTGCTTATCAAGAGGTTTGTCTCCTTTGAAGTTTTTAAATAACATTGATTGGATAAATAGTCCTCAATGGTTAAAATTAATTCATCCAAATGGCCTATAAAACGGGTGTCACCGTTAGCAAATTTACCAGAGATAAAACAAATTTTTTTGGCAGTAGTGTAACATGATTAATCAAACGTACTTTATCAATTAGTTTACAAGTGTTCTTCATGTCGTAAGTTATTACGTCGTACAGTCTATGTCTTACGATTTTTAAGAATTTTACCTCCTGATCGCCATATCGTAGCATCTGATTTAGAAAAAGCGGAAAACGTATTGTTGAAAATAATTTAACGGATTCATTTTTCTGATGAAATTGTGTTATTAGAAACAACTGGTAACTTAGGCCTTTCATCGTAGATCAATTACTAAGAGTACTTCTTCCAAAAAGCGAACACTTTGTAGATTTGTTAATAGAACATTATCATCGAAATAATTTACATACTGGACCTAGTTTAGTTTTGTTTTTATTAAAACAACGATATTGGATATTATCTGGCCGTAGTGTTGTTTGAAGAGTTATATCCAAATGTAATTATTGCTATCCGTTAATGGTCAATTTACCTTCTCATAGAATAGAAAAGGCAAAACCATTTTTGAGGACAGGCGTTGATTACGCCGGACCATTTTCTATAGCTTTAAGTCGCCGACGAGGTACTCGCTCTCAAAAAGCTTACATATGTATGAATGTATACTTTCGCGGCTGTTGTCACTAAGATTATTATCTTCCGGGTTGAGCCGTGTTCGTCCTTCCTTCCTACGTTCTCATGGTTAGCGAAACGTCAAGCAGAGAACGTAAGAAGGAAGGACGAACACGGCTCAACCCGAAAGATAATAATCTTAAGCTTATATGTTTGTTCGTGTGCCTTGCTGTCAAAGCAGTTTATTTAGAGTTAGTGTCCAATTTATCTACTCTAGTATTATTCAACCGTTTAAACGTTTGATTTCGCGCAGGGAATTGTGTGCTACCTTATATTTTGACCGAGGTACTAATTTTATTGGTGCTAGATGCTCATTTTTTAACTCTTACTCCATTAGATAGATTGCCTGCATCTGATCTTACCAGTGTTCCTATTGATAGACTAGATAGATATCAGTTAATAGACCATATGGTGCAACGTTTTTGGAAGCGATGGCACATTGAGTATTTGCATACTCTACAAACTCGGGAACGTTGGAATACAAAATCTAATCCTATGAAAATTGATGCTATCGTTTTAGTTCAAGAACCAAACAGTCCACCTTTGCTCTAGCCTTTAGGGCGCATTGTCGAAGTATTTCCTGGTAGTGACGGAATCATACGAGTAGTATCTATTAAAACAAAAAAGGGTATCTATAGACGTCTAGTGGTAAAGGTGTGTCCTTTACCCACACAATAAAATTTAGTTTGCAATTGTAGTTATACTATACAGGATCATTGATGGTCGATAGTAGGTTAGGCTACTGCCAAAAATAGACACGATCTATCTTTCTAAAATATTTTAATTTTGGCGTTGTTGCCGCTTCTACTCAAAAGTAGTAACAACTTGTTAATTTTAAATAAAACGCCCTATACATTATTTAATTTTTAGAATTGCAATTTTTTACTGATAATTTATTTTGAATAGTTCCCTATACCTATCTACACCGGTTTTCGAGATAATAATTAATTTAGGTTATTTTTTTTTTAAATATGATCTCACCAAAATTTAAATTTAGTTGCTATTTGAACCCATATAAAGCTGAAATTTTAGATGGAGTTTGCAAAAGCCTTGTATTTAACAGCTACTTAAATAAATTTATTTTATTTTATACAGGGCGGTTTAAACCTCGCTTGTTTTTGAGTAATCAGTTATTTAAATTGAACTCCCTAAATTCATGGATAACTTGATTTTTTCAAATAGCACCACCTACTTTCTTATGTGCCGTTAAACGTAGACTCTCATAAGATTTCTAATGATAAGATTGTAGGTATCTAACTCTTACTCAAAAATCCGCAAAAATCCGTAGAGTTAGATACCTACAACCTTATCATTAGAAAGCTTATGAAATTCCACTTTCAACGGCACATAAAAGAGTAGGTAGTGCTATTTGAAAAAATCAAGTTATCCATGAATTTACGGAGTTCATACTTAAATAATTCATTATTCAAAACTTAGCAAGGTTAGAAAGGTGAACAACTAACTTTAGTTAGCACATGTAATGCATATTAAAGCTACGAAATTGCAGATGGATAAATTTCAGGATAAGTGAGTTATTTAATTTTTTTGAAAAGTCAATTTTTCGGAAAAATGTGAAATAATGCGAAAACATTCCACTTTAGACACTATGTATAATATATGAAGTCACATTAGAATTTCTCGAGAAATTCAAATTTGTAATAAAAAATGGGTGGGTCTGTTTAAAAAAACATAACTTTGGTATGTCACACTTTTATGAAACACCTTGTATAAACGAAAATAATTTTGAAATGTGCAGCTCATTAATTTGCACTACTTTCATTGCAAAAGTTTTTTTCTAACCCCAATATTTTCCGCGATATCCACCTTCCTCGCACTAATGGGCCACCCTCTATATGGCGGGCACTTGGCAACACGTAAACGGTACGGCACTTTCAGAATCTTGTATTGTAGAATCAATGATTGTAGTTAATTCTGAACACATTTCATTCACCCAAGAATAACGCCGAACGCATAATTTGGGTTCACTTTAAGAAATGATACGTTTTGAATAAGTATGGCGGACATTTGGTAACGCTAAATCGGTATGGCATATTGCGTTTCCGTACTTTGGTTATCTTCTGATTCATATATTCTCCTGAAAATGGTACAGTTAGAAATGAAGAAACAATATTAAAGAAAACGGATTGTCAGGGTGACAGCGGACTACAAAAAGACAAGCCTAATAAAATTTATAAGGAAACAAATATGGCAACAAAACATTCCGTTACTATAAAGATTTGTAGATAAAACGTCAATATTTTAAGATTTAAAGTACATGCAATAACTTCATAAAAACTCTTATGTAATAGAATTTTCAATTCAGCACTTCAGGTTTTACAATGCGTTTGTTAATTATAACTTTTAATATCTTACAAGAGTAAAGCTCTACATAAGCTTTGATTTAAAAAAATCAAAAGTTTTTAGAATAATGACTAAAGTAAATTTCATATTAACAAAAAGATGATCAATTCATGTCTTTAAATAGTAGGGATTTTAAAGATGAGGAAAATCAAGCAAATCTTTGATCTTAAACTTCACATACGGTTTAAATCTAAGCCATGAAGTCTAATTGAAAACGAGGCACGTGGAGCAGTCTACGTCAACAGTAAAAGCGTATTTTTCATTTATTTCCAACTACATTATTTGAAAAAAAAATATTTATTTAAATTGATTATACAAAGCTGTTTTCATTTAATCATTGAAGCATGAAGAAGAGTTTGGAACGAAAGAAACATCACAACAAACCAGTTAACAACTTCACTTCTTTAAGACCTTAGGTCCAATTGTTAATATAATTTAGTAGAGGTAGCATATTTAAACTACGTAAAAAAAGCATCGACCATGTTTCGTTTGCAAGATTGGGTTTATTGTATTCATGGGGTGCAGAGAACGATGTTGAGTAGTAATTTTTCATCGCAACTCGAATAGAATAACAAGCTAGATCGAATCATCTTCCAGATTTTGAATAGTTTCAGCAAAGAAACGTTTTTGCACCTTAGTAAAAAAATCAGAGTAATTATCTCCATATGATATTATGTATTATTTGTATCTTTATTTGTAATTGCTTATAATTTCAACCAATTTTCTTCTTAAAGTTAAACTTTGTTATTTCAATTTAATTATAAAGAATAGTAGATATTTCTCAAGCCGTATTTACGCTTTGATCTTATGTTTCAAAAGCATAATTAATATACTTTAAAAAGAAAAATTAATTTCTAAGTTTGAAAAAAAATTAAAACTTGGAGGTGTTCTTTGCATCCGCGAATCCTCAAATTTTATGTATTTTAATTAAATTTCCACTAATTATTAATTAAAAAAGCTTCACGTAAAGATATTTTCCTAAAATTATTCATATACAATTAAAACAGTTTAAATTATATCGGTATTAACGAGATTTTGGAAATAAAGTAAATTTTAATTTAGCTTTAGTCTGGAGCTTATTTTGTTTGCATTTAAAAATAACTTCGTTTTACAAGGTAGTTAAAATTATAATAATTGTTCGAGTACCATATGTGGCTGTAATATGGCATGCATGAGAATTGAAACTAGGAAAATTGTAATTAAGTTACGTCCTTTAGGGAAATAAAGTTTACATTTGCAAAAGTTTGAATTAAACTTTTCTATTTTCGACACGACTCTATTAGGGAAATGGATCCTACGTAATAAAATAATTCATTTAAATGCGACATATTTTTCGCGTTTTCGTATTCCAAAACTCAAAGGGTGTCGCCATTTTCTTTTATTAAAAATATGATCACGTTTTCATTAACCGCCTTTACTGTAACTCATCAAAAAATCCTTCATTTTCGGAAGTGAAAACACTTGAGAACTGAGGGATCACGTTGTGATGTTTAAAGGTACTTTGTATTCTTCGGTTACCTTCAAAACGATTCTAAAAGTTGTTTTCTTAAGTAAATAGTTTCTATGCTCATTTTCGATTCAAACATTTCCTTCTAAACTGCTCTCCATCACAGAAGTAAACGAGTTCGATCAACGATATATAAAAGGTGTGAGTTTGAGTACGTTCTTTGCCAATTTCGTATCGCTCCATTTAACCAATTTACTTGAACGTTTATTTTTATTTTTACTTTTTTTGTTAATGTACAACTTTATACATTCGATTCCGGATACAAGAAACTTAAGCTAAAGACTGCAAAGTGAGCTTTTACAGGAAAACGAAATCCGCTTGTTTCCTTTGCTGGACATATAAAAGGAAGCTCTTGTGCGCGTTATAGAAACTGCCGGCAATTCATCATATTTTGCCGGGCTACAATTTTATTATATGCTTTCAGCAAACAAAGAAAACCGTAATATCAATTGTATACTTACCTATATTTTTAAAATCTATATCCATTTGCTTGATTTTTTGTTCTATTGTTAGAAATTTTTACTATTGATTTAATAAAAAAGTAAGGACAGAATACTAAAAATTAACAATGTATTCGTAATCTTAATTCATTAAAGAAATTTAAGAAAAATTTTACAAAATTTTTTTATTAATGTGGCTCACTCATTCAGAATTGAACGGTTGTTCTTATTTGCAAAACAGATTGTTTTTTCAAGTTGACCAAATGACTTCATTAGTTCTTTGTGTTTTTAATAAACTTTTCCACCAAAATTTTTAACACGAGTATCTTTCCTAAATTTTTTTTTTTGAATCCTTAGCCACGCCAACAATTTTGGTAATGAAATGATTCAATAGATCTTGCCGAAACAGTACATACGGCCAACAGTTTTTTTACGCACTAGTTGGTTACCTAAAGCGATCAATTTCCTTCCACTCTTCATTCGCCATTGTTTTGAAGCATTAGTATAAAACTATTGGGCGAATGTGCTACGATATCACAAAGTTGTGGCACTAGATGTCGCGCCAAACTTATTTGTCTCAATCACAAAATTTAGGATGTTTCTAATTAAACAACTTAATTTTTTCATATAAATCAGCCACTCTCACCAGTTACTTATGTTGAAACAGACTATTGACACTTTGTAACGGTTGCAGTTCACAAATAATACGAGATAAAAATAAAGTGACGGCTGTAGCTATGCAACCTAGAAAAAAAAGAAAGAACAATATCTGGCTCGAAATAGCGTACTAAATTTGTAGAAGATCCCGTATTTATAAGCGCTAGCACAGCAGTGTCCGGCTAAGTCGGTGAGATGGGGAAGATCCTTGGTAGAACTAAAAGAAATAACTGCTGCGCAACGAGGCGTCACCTGCTGGGTAACGGAGAGAAATAAAACCGATCAACAGGAATTTACTAGGTTTTACTTAGAGTCTAACACGCTACAACAAACACAAATCAAAGAGAGACAAAAGACATATAAATATAGCACATACAATTTAAAATATTAGGAGTGTCTAGGAGAAATGATAGAGTATGTCGCATGAAACTCGCGTGCATTAGCAATAACCAATTAGTTATAGTTCGCTTACAGGTATGTCGCAATTCAGTTAAGTTTTTCGTTTATTAACCCCAAAATAGAAGTAGCGTACCAATTTAAGATTGGTGATTTGTTTTAGCTTACCCCGCAACAATGACAGCGACCCAACTAGGAGGGAGTTTGTGCCAACAACAACGAGCGTGGGTGGGTGGAGACTACCCCAAATAACAATTCTCTTAAACGCTAAAGATACAACCGCTTGATGTCGCGTGTACTTAAGTTTCGAACGCATGCAAAATGAATTGGTTCCTTAAAACGATAACTTAGCTGTATACTGATGCATTTAGTTCTGATAAAGAAGGTCCTTGCTAACGACAGCCAGTTGACAGCTACTCAAAGATCAGTAGGATTTCTTTGAGAAGAAGTAGAAGACACAGCTCTGGAAGCAGATTATTGCCTTTGTAAATAGCAGGCGCACCGCGTGCATGACCCCCAACCGCTGAAGTATGTTCAGCCGTGTACCTTTGAGGTCGACGACAGCGCGATCGTAGGCACATTTTGTGTCACAAATGATTCCCAATTGCTCGTTCCAGTGCCCCCAGGAATTACCCAGGCAGTCAATTATGAGTAGAATATGAGGTCCAAACACGTGCTAAAGCAATACGTTGTAATTAGCAAATAATACAACCACTAAATTAACCAGAGAAATAGCAAAGAAAGCCACTTACAGCGTAATCTGTCGGATTTATATTTCCACACTAATTTATCGTGCAATTATTAAAACCACATTGAAATTTTATATGTAGTTTTTAGCTTCGTACAGCACCGCCAATCGGCCAAGATGAAGAGACAGTTCAAGATGTCGGCCCGTCGTTTCGATTAAAATTCCGAAAATTCCGATCCACCAATAGGAAAATTCGTTTCATGCGCGGTAAATTTGATTCTTGTCGTAATGCTCAACTTGAATATTTTAAACCGAAACAACGTCACTTCCGATCATGTGTTGTCACGTCGTAAATGTCACATGCTATAACGGCTTAGAAACAGACTGCCGACATTGCAGATCATTTTTATTACATATTTTGTTTGTTGTAAAAAGGCAAATAAGTCGTTCATCGGATTTTGAAGAAGAATTGGAAAGTGTTACTGCATTTCTGTTAGTTCACAAAAAAACAAAGAAGTAAATTGGTTCACTAAATCAATGTTCGAAGAGAAGAACTGGGAGAGTATTATAGATTAGTTCAAGGATTAATAGACCATCCAGATCGTTATCATATGTATTTTCGAATGACGAAAGATTAATTTGATTTTTTTGCACCGGCTAATTAAAGAAGACATTAGAAAGCAAAATTCTCAATTTAACAAAGATTAGCTGTGTGTTTAAGTTAAGTGAAAAACCATTTTTCATAATTTCAGTTTATTGAAGCAAATAGTTTCAATTATTAATAGATTACAATTCTATAAGAATTTGTCATCGTTCATCTTCAAAAGCTGACTGAATTGAAAATAATGAGGTTGTACTCTCCTAGCGGTGTAGGTACACTGCGTGGAGAATAATATTCTGTTTCTAAACTCCGTCGTTCCGATTGGAGAACGGCATTGTATACCGCTAACTTGACAGACGTTTGTTCATATTTGGCAGCTTTTTTATCATCTTAGCCTGTTTAGGTAATTAAGTCAATATCATCCAAATTCTCCATTGGCGAAGATTTATGTGCGCCTTTTTTTCTGATTGGTTTTTATGCTTCTTTTTTCTTAGATTTGTATTCTCTTGCATTATGTGCTCTTGAATTTGTTGGTTTGTTCCACTGTTTTCGCTTTTTTACTACTACTGTGCGTATCTTCACAGCCATGGGACACCTCTGTGTCGGCATTTTCTACGAGTCCGGCATCCGCATCATGTTCCACATCGTCTAAATTGCTGCGTGTTCTTGAAAATAAGAGATATTTTAATTTTATACAAAGAAAGAAGGAAAGACATTTGGTTCTCATACTTTCATGCGAGAATATGTTTGCAGCTTGCCCAGTTTTTGTAGAAAGTCGCCTACTTCTTGTATTGTTGTAATACTTTTTAAGGATCTCCAACAATTGTTTGTCTTTATCCGCTAAAAAACAAAATTATATTAATTAATTTTGCTACTTGGAACGAGGAATTAACTTAGAAGTATAGGCTTTAGCTACAGATTAGGTTGTTTGTGATGCCATTTGGAAAAACTTGGGGCCGATTGTAACCAAACAGAAATATGGAAGAAATCTGCAGTAAAAATTAGGCAAATATAGAATTTCCGAAACTGCATCACTGTGGTGACGCATATTCGTATTGAGTGACCAATTAATGCAAGCTTTACATTTTATAATTACAAGAGCCGTCATTCAATAGTCCTTTTGTCACTAATTGATGCCGACTATAAATTTATGCTATTGATGTTGGATCTTATCATGGTAGGAATAGCGATGATGACAGTTCATCAAACATTGGAAAAAAGCTCAAAAGTGGAATATTGCGTGTACTTGATAATGCCCAACTGGAGATAAATGGATTAGCACAGCCACATGTTGTTCTTTCTTCTTAAAACTTACCTGCTTCGTCCGTACAGCAGATTTCATTTAAGAGAAAATGAACCTAATAAAATATTTAATTATTGTTTATCAAGACCAAGACGCATTTTAGAAAACGCCTTCGGTATTTTGGTTGCTTGCTGGAGAGTGTTTTGCAGACATTTGTAAGTGCAACCGTACTTATTAGAGTCCTTAGAACACAATATTGCTACATTAAGTTCACCAAAAGCAGCCCTCAACAATCTCCAAAGGCTAAAAAGAAATCATATTAATAATGTCTTTACAACTCGATAGGCTTTTAAGGAATATTTCAATTCACCTAGTGGTGCTATATCTTGGCAAATAGGAATGGTTCGTAGAGGAAGTTCTAAAATTATTACTTTTATTTTACGCCCTGTAGTCATGGGAGGAGTAATTAAATAAAACTACATATTGCCTCACATATTATATTAAAAGTTCTTCCATTTTCTCAGAAAACTTTACCCTCTGTACGGTGCTGTCACGTGTGTAGAATATGTAAATATGCAGAAGCAAAATTTTGATGTCACGCGTAACTTGTCGTGACCTGCATGAGGTGACTGTAGTGTACTTTTAAAGCTATTGATAAATTGGTTTGTAGATATTTTGGACATGCCGTGAGTTTGCGTGACAGCATGTGAACTCACGTGAGCTCCTGTAACATAAATGATAGTACCTTCTGCCTTTAGTCGCGCTCTAACAAAAATTGCTTATTTGCTATAAGTTGCAACTTGCAATTAATTCCACGTTTCGAATCAAATTCGCGTTGCGAGGTTTAAAAGATGAAAAAATGTTGTCAAGTTTAGGTAAATGTTTTAAGGAAACGTTAAATATAGAGAGAAATGAAGAATCAAGAAGGGAGGAATAAAAATACACGGAGGAAGAGATAGAAGAGTGGAGACAATCAATTACCAAACTTATACTATCAGTATGGAGATGTGAGATCTAACATTGTCTTATACAAACACTACATAGACAATAAAATGTTCCTAGTTTATGACAGAATAATCACCCCAACATAAATCAAAACATATTAATGTTGAAAAAACTGTCCAAACCTTCAACTTTAATCCTTCATATTTCTTCTACGATCACTGTAGATCTTAAATTAAGTGTTTAACTTTTCATTGAGAATGAATAGGTTAAAATTATTTGGGAAATTCTATGTGATTGAACCCTTGGTTTGTGTTGAAAGCGAAACATCTTCAACAACTTTTTCTTTGTCGTTATTGCCTTCATTTAATTACATCAAATGTTGAAGTCCCAGAACGTTAATGAACCATATAATCATAATAATTATCGGAGTCTAATTAAATCATTATTATAATATTCACTAGAATATTTGAATACTTACTATCAAAACCATTTTTTAAAGAACAAAGAAACCTAGATATATTAAAATCATGACAGCAGAAACAATCAAGGTCAGTTGCAATCAGTTGGGTAGGAAAGTTAGTGATTATTTCTCGGATTTTTACATAATTCTAGTTGTTTGCAATATTCAGGGGGTGGGGCAGTTTATATGCGTCGGCCGATATATGAAATAGTATTAAAGATTTTGAAAACCTGCTTCATTTGATTGAGGATCTTAATGACTGTTTTAAAATTAGTTTGAAATATACAGAGTATCCATATACAGGGTGGACATGTCAAAGTTATGTTTTTTTAAATGGAACGTAGTGTTTTTTATGACATATTTGTATATTATGTTTCATATACCAAAAACTTTTTATGAGATATCCACTTTTTTTCAAAACATTGAGGTAAATTTTAAATTTTGTCCTTATCCTTATCTGAATGATATTGTCTACCCAAAACCGTATCCGGTCGTTAGCAGAAGGAATGGTCTACAGGGTAGACCAAAGTTCATTTTGATAAATTAGACAAGATAATAAGCAGTAGTCCTCAAACTTGGGCATCATATTAAGTCATACAAATGTTTTATTTTAATTGGCACACCCTGTATCTGATGGTCTAATATGACATAAAATTTGATAGTGTTTCAAAAAGTATAAGGGTTCTTTAGTAGTTTTTGAGTTATATATATTTAAATTTTCGTTGTTAATCACGTTTTTAATCACACTGGCCTTGGTTATACTAATTGTAGGGAACAATAAGTGTTGCGACATCTAATATAATAATAATATTAACAGGTCAACTTAATTATAATTTATCTTAACGCCATATCACACGTAAAAGAAAATCGATTCGGGTTAAAGTAACACGTACGAAAATGCAATCGCATTAAAGCAACTTTGTTGACCGGCTTGGTTTATTGTAGTGAAGTGTAGTGGTTTTGTAAATTCTGTTTTAGCACTTTCAGTGCATTTGGTACCTAAATTAATGTTTATGTGATGTTAATGAACATTTTAAGAAATTAAATGTAACCAACACGTTTTCCAAAAATTGAATACAATTGCAACAAATCTCTAGTTTATAAAACACAAACAATCAATAATAACCAAGAAGCATTATCCATTAAAACACATGCTCGAAATTATGTCTATAGCTTTAAGCTATGCTAATTTTAAAAATTTAATAACATATTTGGTGCTATATTTTGAAATGCAGCTCTAATCCTGTCCTTCATATTTTCTGGGGGGGTTGGTGGAGTATCATAAACAATATTCTTAATGTACCCCCACAGAATAAATTCTAAAAAGGTCATATCCGGCAACCTCGCTGGCCAGTTGTGCTCCCTTCCTCTTCCTATCCACTATTTGGAAACCGTACATTTAAAAAACGGCCCACAACAGCCCCAAAATGTGCAGGTGTCTATGAAACCAGATTCTTTGGCGAATATTTAGGGGTACATTTTCTAGTAAATATAATAACAACTTATAGTTATGTTATGTTATTTACCTCACTTTTTAACAGCCAACTGAGACTTACATCATTAATGATAGTAGCATATATTGTAAATAAATAATGATAATACAATTAGTTGACAACGGAAAAAGGATAAAACTATTTTGGCAACATATTACCACATGAGTTCAAACAACGCTCCAAACAGCTTAAATTTGTTAACATTGTAATTTGTACTTTAAGCTTTTACTTCTAGGTCGCGTAAACAGCCTTGAAAAATGCGAAACGATGAACTCGTTCTAGATAACCGTTTTGCGGACGCATGTTATATGGATCACACAAATACAAATTTCAACGTGATAAGGCGTGATCGTCAGTCATTGTTAGGAACACGCCAAAGCAGCGCCCACCACTGAACATCAATGAAACCGTCGATTTTTTTGGAAAACGAGAACAACAGTGAGCCATAAACTTGCCTTGACCAACGAGATGGGCGGTTCAGAATCCAAGCTCCTAGAATTTCTCCTCATAATCTCAAAACAATATCATGTATAAATCGTTGAATAAGAATTCAATTTTACTTGTTTGCAGCTGCAACCCTTTAAACGTGCCCACAAAACATTTGCCACAACATCCATTGGACGAACGCCGTGGATATTGTCAGCATCGCCATTAGTGCTGATCAAAGAATAGTTCTGAAAGCTCTCAATACCAAACTATGTTAAAAATCTTAATAATGAGACAAAAAGGTATTTTCTAAATAGAGCAACAAAAATAGATGAATACATTTTTGAAATAGTGAATACATTAAGTACTGGGAAAACTAAATAAATAATAACAACCTGTTTGTTGGAAGACATAACCAAAACAGTTGATCCTGAATTGTTAGATACTTGTTACGACTTAGAGTTTGATTTGATATGGGCATGGGCATAACATTTGACAGAAACATTATCAGAAGGGGTATTCGGAAGAGTATAACAGTACAGTGGATAAGCTTAATTGCGTTGATTTGCATGTTAGGTTTATAAAAACAAGTAGCCGTCCATGGCTTGGGTGGAAACAATGGATGAAGGTCGCATCCCAAGAAAGTAAATATATGGTGGAATTACGTAATTACGTAAGGAGTGAGAAGAAAAGGGTAACTCAGGAGAAGAGGTAAATTGAACAAATCGAGAACAGCCTTGGGAAAATGAAAAGCGAAAGAAAAATACAGAGATGGTTGTAGGATTATTCTAAGAGAACCGAAGTTTCACTGTAGCAGTATCTAAGCAAGTAATGGCAAATAGAAATGGAATTTATTTTATTTGTAATCAATTTAATACTTCAATTATTAGCTGTTAGAAAATGTGATAAATATTTAAAAGAATTTGTTTAAGAAAATTGTAACCCTGAAAATATAAAAAGATGTTATACCTAAATCAATTTAGCACCATGAAACAGCCAGAAAAATATTTTTCTACGACATACTTAGAAAACGGACGTTTCTTCTTTACAAATAGTGAAGAAAATTGGTCTTTCCTCACTAGTGAGGAAAATAAAGTCGTGTTTCAAAAATGTCTCTTTAAAAAAATGTAAAAATGTGCCTTGTACTTAGTTAAACAATTTAATTTAGTATTCAATCAGGTTTGTTTAATTTAATATCTTATATTTCGACTCTTAAAAATTACCACAGACTATTGCTTCTACGTATGAAAATGTGACGAAATTCTGTAACAATAAGTTTCGTTGACAATAAATAGTACTTCATTCATTAGGTTGCTTTTTGGGGAATGTCGTGGAAAAAATGTGTGAGTCTAACAAATGAGGAAAGTCTTTTTTCCACTCTCAATCTAATGCCTCACTCGCTACGCTCGTGAGACAACTCGAGCTCGAGTGGGAAAAAGAACCGCTTTCCTCACTTGTTGGACAAGTAACTATTTTTGTGATTGACACAATATTGACTATTATCACCTTAGTTACGATATGACACAAGACATTCATATATCGGGGTTCGGACAAATCGCCGAATGGACAAAACGACAAATGGACAAAACGCCGAATTGTGGACAAATCGCCGAATTGTGGACAAATCGCCGAAAAATGACAAAACTCAGAAAATGCTTCTGTGGACAAATCGCCGAAAATTAAAAAACGACGTCTTAGCGATCGTAACCTGGCGTGGCTCCCGAACTCCAACTGAATCTGTCGATAAATCGCCGAAAATGTTACTGTAGACAAAACACCGAAAATGCTTCTTTGACAAAACGTCGAAAATACCTCTGTGGACAAAACGGCAAAAAGTGTGTGGATAATCCATTTAAATTGTTTTTATGTGATCGGGGGTGAACGGTATTGGTTGGTAGGTTACAGTTATTACAATTTCTTCTTTAAAAAATTATATTCATAATAACCATTTCAAAAACAAACTTTTTGTTTTAATCAATTTAATACTTGTTGAGTATTACTAGAAATTTGACAGCATTTCGAGCTAACGTCTCTGTGTCGGACTGCACAGAAGCATTTTCGGCGATTTGTAAACAGAAGTATTTTCGGAAATTTGTCCACAGAAACATTTTCGGCGTTTTGTCTACAAAAGCATTTTCAGCGTTTTGCAGCAAAACCATTTTCTGCATTTTGTCCGGGGATTCAGTTGAAGTTGGACGGCGCCAGGTTACGATCGCTAATGCGTCGTTTTTTATTTTTCGGCATTTTGGCTACATTCGGTGATTTGTCCACAGTATTATTTTTGACGATTTGTTCACAGAAGTTTTTCTGCGACTTGTCCACAAATTCTGCGTTTTGTTCACAAATTCGGCGTTTTTTTCAGGCAACGTTTTGTGCCGCAATATATGCAATTCTTCAGGCCTCTGTTTATTAAAAGGAATACATTTAACGGTAAATTATATACATATACATCATATCTTTAATATATTAAGCTAATTATAGGTGATTGACTCGACTACTTTCTTAAAACAGAAAAATGGTCCGCCACTTGAATAAGTGTAAAAAGCACATGGATATTAAATAAACACAAAATAAATTAACAATTAAATGTAAATAAATATCTCTAATAAAACACACACTCTATACGTAGAAACGAACAAACATGAATGACTAGATAACAATATAACATTAGAATCTCTACCGTAAATCGAAGTTTCTTTGTTATCTCGATGTTGTTAAAATGTTACGTCGTAAAATCAAGTACAGTATTCGCAAAGAGTATAAAAATTTATTGAAGCTACTGAACAAGCACTACAAACTGATCCAAAAAAATACTGGAACTTTATCAATCATAAGAAATAGGCGTCGTCTGTTCCGGAAATCATGCAAAATGAGAATGTTACTCTGAATAATCAACAAGAAATAATTGATGAGTTTGCTCATCACTTCTCAAGTGTTTTTGTTTCTAACTGGGACATGTTAGTGGTACAAATAGTTCTTATGATATTTCTTCAAATAATGATACTTATGAATTTTGTGGTTGTAAATGCTGTTGTGCCTCTCTAGGTAGCACGTACGACTGTGATAATAACTGTGTGATGCTAAATATGTTCTCAATCCAAGACTGTGATATAATAAATGCTGTAAAAAGACTTAAATCTAACAATGTGTGTGGCCCGGACAATATTCCTGCTTTTCTTTTTAAAAGATTGTATCCAATGTTTTTTAAATCCGTTGTGTCATATATACAATCTGATATTGTCAAAATCTCTTTGTCCTAAGAGATGGAAAATTGCTCGTATTATCCCTGTGTTTAAGATTGGTAACAAATTGCTTGTAAAGAACTATAGACCCCTAGCGTTATTATCAAATTTTATAAAAATTTTTGAAAGTATTTTATCAAATGTTATATATGCGCATGTTGCTAATCTAATAGTAGCTGAACAGCATGAATTTGTGAAAGGTCGCTCCACCGTAACAAATTTAGGTGAGTTTACCCAATATGTATCTAATGCTCTAAACCAAAGGTTACAGGTGGATGTCATTTATACTGACCTAAGTAAAGCCTTTGATAAGGTTCACATTTGTATCTTGTTAAGAAAATTGAAGCCTTACGGTTTCTGTGATAGTTTGCTATGGTTAATATGGTCATTGATTGCGTAGAGACAGCAGTTTGTTGAGTACGATGGATATAAATCTCATGTATATTGTGTGAATAGTGGAGTTTCCCAAGGATCCAACCTAGGTCCATTATTATTTAATTTATTCTATAATGATGTAATTCATAATATGAACTGTAAGGTATACTTATACGCGGATGACTTAAAAATAGCTAATATTATTAACTCTCCTAGTGATTGCTTTGAACTGCAGAATTCTATAGATTTATTACTTTCATGGTGTTGTACAAACAAACTACAGTTAAACAAGGAAAAATGTAAAAAGATCACGTTTAGCAGAATTAATAACCCAATTAACTTTTACTATAATATGAATGGTTATCTAATTGTAAAATGTACTGAAATTGTTGATTTGGGAGTGATTATGGACAGTGCTTTAACACACATAACATGTTCAACTAATAAAGCCATGAAAAACTTCATTTACAGAAATACTAAATCGTTTTCCAACACGTTATGTCCAAAACAATTGTTTTATGCTCTTGTTCGTTCATCAACTTTATATTGACATGTTGGAAATTTTCCAAATATTTATATGTGAAGATGTTTGACTGATGACTTGACTAAACACCTTATCCCATTACTAAAAACTACTAACGTCCACATAGCTACATACAATACCAATACTATTTACAACATTATTTACACACAATTAAAAGACAAGACAGACATTCTTGACAAACACAATGGAGTGTATAAAATAGACTGTCTTGACTGTAATAAATGCTATGTTGGCCAAACCAAACAAAAAATATGTAATATTGTGCTTTTTACACTTATTTAAGTGGCGGACCATTTTTCTGTTTTAAGTTAGTAGCCGAATCAATCACCTATAATTACATTAATATATTAAGGATATGATGTATATGTACCGTTAAATGTATTGCTTTTAATAAACAGAGGCTTGAAGAAGTGCACATATTGCTGCACAAAACGTTGCCTGAAAAAACCACATAGTGGTTTTTTGGTGCCCCTCCTCAACGAAGAAGAAATCAATTACCGATAACTTATAGGAGGAAATATATACCTTTCATCATATTGTTTTTGTTTTAATGATAAATCATGTGGGGTCTATGACAAATCGCCGAATGGACAAAACGCCGAATTTGTAACAATTAAGTTAGGTTATGTATATATAATTCAAAAATTGTGGCGAGTTCACAAACGGTACTTTCTAAAGGTGTGTTCACAATATCATATCTTTTCTAAAATTATTAAATTATAATTTTATTAAAATTATAAAGTTACTAACTCTTGAATTAAACGGCGATTAACAATCTCAAAGTTTAACGCGCTCGCTTCCTCACTCGTTAAAATATGTCGATTGTTAATCGCCTTTATTAATACACTCGTTTGTTAAATAACTTTTTCTATTTCGCGTCGTTTACAAAGCTATAACCGCACTCAAAGCGGTGCGTTAATAGAAATTCGAGTGCGTTTATAGCGCTGGTGTACTTATATTTTTTAATGTTGGTAACACTAACACTGAATGTCAGAAATCTACGTACAGTTTACCTAACCTTGATTTTTTCTTGGTCGATTATTTATTAATAAATACAAGTAAACAAACAAAACGATTTACTTTAATTATGTGACGAAAATGTACAATTATTATAAATATTAATAGTTACATTGGAGTTTTGCTGAGGATTAATGTTAACACCGGCACCAGGTAAAAGATTATGGGTCGATACGATATTGTGCTGAGAATTATTTATATTAGGAGCTGTGTGACAGTCGCTGGAAGCCGAGGAACATCCGGGCAAGTTAATATTGGTGGGCTCCGATGAAAGCATTTGAGAATGCGGAATAATGTTAAATCCGGGACCAGGTAAAAATTATGACTTGTTACGATATTTTGTTGAAAATTATTAGTAGGAGTGGTGTGACAATCGGTGGAAGCAGAGGAGGAACATCCAGGCAGGTTACTATTGGTGGGCTCTGATGAAAGCATTTGAGAAACTTGAAGTTTGTTTTTCAAAGACGCGTCAATATAACTTTCTGCAACCGCAGAGAATTTCCACCACCCGTGACGCTTAATTGTTAGTAAATCACCCCCCGATCTGCCAAGTGTGTGGCACTGGTTCTCCTAAAACAGTGCCCAGTGAAAAGTTCAGGGTTGGGCAATTTCAAGTATTTGGCGATATCCTTTGAAACTCTTCCCATGATGTTAATCCCAATTGGGCTGTTCACAGGGTGGGATGCTTTTATTTCACTTGAATGAACTTATGGCAACCCAATTATAAGAAATGCTTAGGTGTTTAAACGCAATATCGTTAATTTCTGGTGGAATTTTAAATACTGTATAAATTTACATTCAAAGTTCCATAATCTGACAGTTTGTATTGCCAACCTCAAAATTAAAAAATATCGACATGAATTTTTATTTCAAAAATATATTTTATTTATTTTGTAAAAGAGGCGCAAAATAGAAAAAATATTGTATGATACTCGTTTATAAGGCATTTTGTCGCACTTACTCCTTTAGGGCACTCCTCGCTGCGCTCGTCGTGCCCTAAACCCGTGCGTGCGCCAAAATGCTTCTTATAAAACTCGTATCATAATATACTATTATGAACTCACTACCTCGAAAACAAAGTCTGACGCACTTAGTCGACCGGGAAACACACAGTGGTGCCAACCCTTTCAAAGTAGAAAAGGTTCATGTTACCGCGATTATTTCATAATAAGATGTCTACAATTCATTCGTTTATTGTATTAGCTAACATAGAGTATCGTTTTATATGTTTCTTATTAAGTAACTGAAAGGATAACATCAACAACAAATTTCGTTTTATTGTACGATCGCACAATTTTGCAACCAACTTAACGTAAATGTCAAATGTAGTATTCCCTTATTATAGTTCATGTCGTGAAAGAAGATTGGTCTGATAATTTGACGTTTGGAAATTGTTATTGGTGCATCTGCAAAGTGGTTTCGACATAATTGTGTGGATTTTGTGTAGACCAGCCATGTCAAACATGCGGCCCACTGAGCATTTTCCTGCGGCCCCGAATCAATTTTGAAAACAGCCATGTAATACGACCCGCGAGCCTGTTAAAAACCGAAAATAAAGTACTGTGATGATGAACTAAGATGCGCGCTCAACCTAAAAGCCTGGCTTGTTCCGTAAAGTTCTATCACGCGAGAACACAGATGACGCTACCTGAACATTCTGGAAAGAACTGTCGAGAAATCACAATCCGTATATAAGCCAATACCGCTCGATTCAGTTCAGTTGTTCAGTCAGTTATGAGTCAGTTGCGATAGAATTGCGAGTTTAGTTGCGTACTTATTGTTACAACACGTAACAGTACTTATTGTTATTTATTTCGGGTAAAGTTTTTAACATGTCTGTTTCAAAACCAAGTGGAAGTAAGAGGAAACTTGGAGATAAGCATCGTATCTTTCAAGAAAAGTGGGAATTAGAGTTTTTTTGCTGTGAAGTGAAAGACAAAATTATTTGCTTGATTTGTAACAGTACAGTCGGTGTCCCAAAATTATATAATATAAAACGTCACTATGATAGTCATAAAACTAAGTTTGACAAGTATACAGGCATGATTAGAAACGAAAAGTTAAAAGAGTTAAAATCACGGTTAAAAGATCAACAGCTTATGTTTACACGTCCAAAGCAAGAAAATGAATCTGCCGTTCAAGCGAGCTACGTACTGTCGGAGTTCATCGCAAAACACTCAAAACCATTTGTTGAAGGTGAATTTATAAAAGAGTGCCTTGTAAAGGCCGCGGAAATTGTAAGTCCCGGGAGCGTGAAGGCTTTTCAAAATATATCCTTGTCCCGGAATACTGTCGCTGAAAGAGTTACAGAGTTGGCTGCCAATATAAACGAACAGATAAAAACAAAATCAGACTCTTTCATTGCATTTTCTATTGCCTGTGACGAAAGTACAGATGTGTGTGGTGTGGCGCAACTCGCTGTTTTTCTTCGTGCTGTTGATAGAGATATCAACGTTTATGAAGAATTGATGGAATTAGTACCATTGCATGATACAACAACTGGGGAGGATATTTTCAATGCTGTTAATGGACTTCTGCAAAAGTACAATTTAGATTTGTCAAAACTGTATTTCGTTGCAACAGATGGAGCTCCTTCAATGACTGGATTAAATAATGGCTTCATTAAAATATTACAAACAAATATCAGAGAAACGGCAGTGACAAACCAGATTTTCATCATGTTCATTGCATAATCCACCAAGAAGTTTTATGCTCAAAAGTGATCAAGTTGAAAAGCGTTTTAAAGTCAGTGAAAAAAATGATAAACTTCATAAGGTCACGTGGCTTGAATCAGCGACAGTTTTGTGCGTTTTTACGTGATTTAGAAAGTGAGTACACTGGTTTACCTTATTATGCAGAAGTGCGATGGCTTTCGTGTTCTATGGTTCTCGATCGGTTTTGGAAACTCAAAGAAGAAATACGCCTTTTCATGGAAGTGAAAGAACAAGATGTCAGCTTATTATCCGACGTACCTTTTTTACAAGATCTTTCATTTATGGTAGACATCACAAAACACTTGTCGGACTTAATACGAAATTGCAAGGACCACGTCAAGTTATAACAGATATGCATGATCATGTTAAAGCTTTCAAGTGTAAGATGATGCTGTGGAAAAACCAGTTAGCGGTGGATAATCTGTCACATTTTCCGACTTGCAAGGCGTATCAGGAAAGTACAAGTGGCCCAATATCATACAAAATGTATACAGAGAAAATGGGAAGCCTTCTGTCAGAATTTGAAAAGCGTTTTCAGGATTTTAAGTCCCAAGAAAACAATTTTCTTTATTTACTGGTCTTTTCACTATCGATATTGATAAAGTTCCCCTCACTTGCAGATGGAAGTGATTGAGATTCAGTGTCAAACCCATTTAAAAGAAAAAAATTGATAGTGTTGGTACATTCGAATTTTATAAGTACTTGCCTTTTCAATACCAAGAAATGAGAAAACTTGCCTGTAAAATCCTGTCAATGTTTGGAAGTACCTATAAGTGTGAACAATTATTTTCTTTGATGAAAGGAACAAGTCTCCCGCAAGATCGCGATTGACAGACCACACTTGGACGCAGTTTTAAAAGTTATTTCCGCCGATAAATTCACGCCACAAATAGACAATGTTTAAAGTTAATTTAAACATACGAAAATTATTGTCGTACTACTTATTTCAAATAGTGTAATTTAGTAATAGTTGTGAAACAAGCTTAAAAGCAATATACAAACGGATTCAGCAAAACGCAATAATAGCTTGTAGGTTACTAGATAATGCATATTTTTCATAATTTACGTCACAATTTCAGTGTATATAAACATTGCGATTTATTAATAAAATTATCATTCTCAAAAAGTCTGGTCACTTAACTACCTTCCGTAGAACTTGACACGGTGGACGTGTTAGTTACCTCGGTAAGCGTAGATCAACAGGGTGAATTCCATCTACCCCCCAGATCAAGCTGAGAAGAGGGTGATCGCCTTAAAACTTTGTCCGATAATCAACCGATTACTTGGGCAAGGTTTACATTGGTCCTTCGAGCAACAATAAAACGAATCAACGCCATCAACAACATACCCGGACATCAGTCGCCGGTCAAACAACAGCACCAACAACAACAACATCAACATGGATGTAGAAAAAATCAACGCGCTAGCCAAGCAACAAGAACTTCTGGGACAAGAAATTATAAGGTTACATTCAAATAATAAAAGGACTCCGTATCACGCAAGACACCTTCGTACATTTCAAAACGTTTGTCGGACCTAGAAAACTATGGGAAACAGCAGTACACAACAACGACAAACTTATATCAACAAAAATGTTACAACACACTTATTTCACAACCAACTACTTCCGGCAGATGAAGATGATTCATGAAGAAGCAGTAAACTACTTAAACACGTGCCCAAAATCAACTGATGAATCTCACCCCGAAGAAAAATCAAACACCGAAGAAATACAACTCGCCACCACAACCAACAAAACCAATTGAAACGATTAAAGCAGCAAGAATGGAGAATAAACAGCATGCATAAGACATTGATCCAAATTAACCAAGAAGTTATGGAAAACAAAGACAGTCAACGCTATGAATTTTTACAAAGGAAAATAACTAGAGATTGGGAACTTATACAGACATTACATGAAGAGATTATGGACAATGAAGATGGATATCAAGATGCATATTTTACCGAAAATACCTTTGGAGACATTGAAGATAAGTACGAAAACACCACAGAAACTTTGGGGCACAAAATACAAGCAGTCCAGCGGCAAGCCAGGCCGAACATCGCGCTTCCCAAGATAACACTACCAACATTTAGTGGCGGCTATGAAGAATGGCCCACCTTCCATGATGTATTTCTGAAGGTCATACCGACATTGAAAAGATGCAATATTTAAAAACTCACATTAGAGGAGATGCAAGCACCATCATTCAGCACCTCCAAATCACTGAAGGGAATTATGCAACTGCGTGGAACATCTTGAAGCGACGTTACCAAAATGATAGATTACTAATATCAAAATTAATCGATAAAATCTTAGACATGCCTTCTGTCCAAAAAGAATCATCACACGAACTCAGAAAATTGTACGACATAACAAACGAGTGCCTAGAAGCGATTAACAATCTTCACATAGATACGGAATCATGGGGTCCATTAATAATCCGCATCATCACCCGGAAATGGGACAATGAAACAAACAAATTGTACGAACAAACTTTGGAGAAGCCTCATGAAGTACAAAGTCTTCAAGATCTGATGAAATTTCTAGAACGAAGATTCCAATCTTTAGAAACAATCAAAACAGACAACAAACAAACAAACGAATATCAACGAATGAGCAGCAGAACTCAATGCCCATGTTGCAACCGAGATCATGCCCTAACACAATGCGTAAAATTCAAAACATTATCGAACAGCGAAAGATGCCAGCTTACCTACACTAAACGAATTTGCTACAACTGCTTAAACCACTCATCAGAACAACAATGCTACAGTCCAAACCGATGTCACATTTGTAACCAACCACATCATACCCTACTACATAGGGAGCAGAGGACATACAATTCAAATAGAACAACTACCTTCAGACCAACACATCTTGCAAAAACAAACCAACGAGGTAGTTCAGCACAAATATCGAAAGCAATTAACCACGTAGGAAATCAACGGAACAACATAACCTTGTTGGCCACAGCCTTAATCCAAGCAAGATCGGTTTCTGGAGGGCAAGAATACCTTCGAGTACTAATCGATCCAGGATCGCAAGCAGCGTTGATAACTGAAGAAGCAGCGCAACGACTAAGGTTACCAAAGCAAAAATTAAAGCTGAAATAACTGGGTTAGGGGAGAACCAAAATCGGCGTTATGGAAAGTATCTACATCAATTCAACCACGTTTCCCTACAACATACTCATTAATCGTTGAGTTCCTTGTATTACCAAAACTTACATCAACTATGCCATCAAGCAGAATCGAAAACGCAGGCCAAAGTATAAAAGAATGGCAAAACTACATACTAGCTGACCCTACATTTGACATACCAGGACCGATCGACGCAATCATGGGAGCACAAGAATTCGGAGAAATCATTAAGCAAGGAATTAGGAAATCCCAAAATGGTCTTTTAGGACAGCAAACCGAGCTGGGATGGATACTATCCGGTAACCTGCATCATACTTCTCAAGAACCAATTCAGGTGTTCAGCATAATCAATCGAGCTGAAGAAGACAATCAATTAACAAGATTTTGGGAAATCGAAGAGGCTAGTACACACCGTCACTTATCACAAGATGACCAATTGTGTGAGGACCACTTTAAACAAACAATAAAAAGAAATGGCGATGGAACATATACAGTGAGAATTCCGTTTAAACCAGAACCAAAACCTCTTGGAAATTCGAGAAATCGAGCAATAGCTAGACTTTTCCAACTAGAAAAAAGACTCAGCATGGATCCTCAGATGAGAAATGAATACAATACCTTTATACAAGAATATATTAATCTGAACCATATGAAGAAGGTAACAAATAAGGACGAAGAAACAAAATATTATATTCCTCATCAGCCAGTGTTTAAGGACGACAACGGAACAAAAAATTGAGAGTAGTATTCGATGCATCGTGCAAAACATCAACAAATGTCAGTCTAAACGAAACTATGTTAGTTGGACCAAGACTTCAACAAGATCTAGCAGATATTCTTCTACGATGGAGAAAACATTACATTGTCTTTACAGCAGATATCGAGAAAATGTATCGCCAAATTAAAATGTCTAAAGAAGATCAGAAGTATCATCGAATCCTATGGAGGTTTGATACAAGCCAACCAATTCAAGAATACACTCTAACTACGGTCACATATGGCACTTCACCTGCACAATATCTAGCAATAAAAACACTTCACCAACTGGCAGCCGACAATCGCGAACAATTTTCAAAAGCAGCCCACATACTGGAAAACGATTTCTACGTAGACGATCTCTTATCCGGAGCAGATTCAATAAACGAAGCCAGAGACATACAAAACCAACTAATAACATTACTTAAATCAGGAGGATTTAACCTGCGCAAGTGGTGCAGTAACAGCAAGAAACTCTTGCAAACAATTCCAGAGGAAAACAGGGAAGTCGAAGTTTTAACTCCAGGACATTTCCTCGTAGGAAGAGAAATAGTATCACCTCCAAATCCAATCACCACGCCAATAACGAACAATTTATCTTCGAGATGGAGACTATTACAAAAAATGAAAGGGGACTTTTGGCAATCTTGGTCTTCAGAGTATCTTCGTCGTTTACAACAACGTTACAAATGGCAGACTAACCAAGACAATCTGAAGCAAGGTGCAATTGTACTAGTAAAAGAAGACATCAATCCTAGCCAATGGCCATTGGCCCGAATAACAGAAGTTCACCCGGACAGACAACAAAGTACGAGTAGTGACAATTAAAAGCAGATGGAAACAGCTTTAAACGAAGCATAACAAAATTAATCCCATTGCCGACAAACGTGGATGTACCAGTAACCCCTAAAGAAGAACTCAGGGTCAATACTAACACAATTCAAGTAAAAAGCAAGAAGAATCTTCGTATAGGACATACCATAATCTATCTTCTACTATTCCTCACATGTATGCCTTATAACAGTCGGGCAGAGCATGAAATACGCTATCCACAACCCGGGCTATATATTGAACACATAGGATGGGCTAACATCGAAAGAGGAACGTTTCGAACTCAAGTAAAATTCGAAAAAGGCAGGCTGTATACAGATGCAACTAAGGTATTCGCAGTGAACAAGCAGTTCCAAGATTTTTGTGAGGAAACAAAATCATTGTCAGACGGAACCCAGTGCAAAGCGTTGGCACACCATTTACAAGAACAAGAAGATGAATTTAAATGGATACAAACTGATATACAACTTGTAAGTCAAAAACGTCACAAGCGTGGCCTGCTAGGGGATTTATTAACATCAATCTTTGGAGTCAACGATGAAGTCTACGCCAACATCAACTCCTTAGAACAAAATCAGCAGAAGTTAATCAAGAGTTCAAACCAACAAGCAAAATTGATGCTGTCCGCATTAGCATCATTCAACAACACAGAAATTAAAATCAATAACAAACTGGAGCGTTTTAGAGAGCGATTAAATGAAGGAATTGATGCCATCAACGAGATGAAGAAATGGTTCAAGACCGTAGATGAGAACAAAATAAGCATTCACATGCTCAACATTTATCAAGTCGCATCCAATTTTATATCTGAAGTCAACAAGTATTACAAAAGGCTGTTAAGAATCCACCACGGCAAAGGGTCGCTCATAGATATCTTATCACCTACTCAAATCAGTAGCATCATTGAACAAGCCAACTCTAAGCTAACACACAACTTACGAATTTTCAACTCTCCCATAATGCAAGCCACTATGGAACAAGATGAAGACTGCTTTCATGTTTATGGATTATTTCTTATAATCGACATCTCAGATTACGATATAATCCAAGCCACACCAATTCCAGTAAAAATAGAAAATGGATCCTTTTGGTCGTTAAGCATCGCAAAGGAACTAATTGCTATCGACTACAACTCTCAATTATATTTCACAATGAGTGACAACGAATTCAAAAACTGCATAACTGTATCAAAAACAAATTTATTTGTTCTCCAGCAGTGATAAAAACCTTGAAACAAGTCCGAATTGCATCATTGACGAAATTTACCAAAGATCAGATCCGGTTAAGTGCAGTGTTCAAAAGGGAAAAATAAACGACGGAATAGTATGGAAACAGCTATACATGCTCAACACTTGGCTATTTATTACTTCAGCCCCTACTAAAATAGCACTCATTTGCAATGGAGATAGACAAGATATCCCTATAAATCAAACAGGAATCATTAAAATAACTCAAGACTGCTATATACAGACAAAGCAAAACATATTGGCAGCTCATCAAAAGAACAGTATTCCAGTCATAGCAAGCTACTCCAAGGCCATGTATATGCCCATTAATAACACGTTGGAGCGTTATTCACCAACCCAACTTTCACACGAGCCGGTATTTAAACTATCTGACGAAGTAAACAATATTCAACAAGCAGAAGAAAAATTCAACTCGACTTGCAAGAGTCAACGTGGGCATCTTTGCGACACCATTCAGTAGCAACCAGTAGCATCACTACCGGAATTTTATTAACAATTGCAGCAATCATCGGGGATTACATCTGTATCGGTCGAAAAGACGGCTGAGACAAACTCAAACGAGATCGGACGGGACAGCAGCATCAACTACAGATGCAATCGAACTTCAACCCCTTAACATCAAATCCTATTCTGACCTAGAGAATGGGCAGAATGTTTAAAGTTAATTTAAACATACGAAAATTATTGTCGTACTACTTATTTCAAATAGTGTAATTTAGTAATAGTTGTGAAACAAGCTTAAAAGCAATATACAAACGGATTCAGCAAAACGCAATAATAGCATGTAGGTTACTAGATAATGCATATTTTTCATAATTTACGTCACAATTTCAGTGTATATAAACATTGCGATTTATTAATAAAATTATCATTCTCAAAAAGTCTGGTCATTCTTAACTACCTTCCGTAGAACTTGACACGGTGGACGTGTTAGTTACCTCGGTAAGCGTAGATCAACAGGGTGAATTCCATCTACCCCCAGATCAAGCTGAGAAGAGGGTGATCGCCTTAAAACTTTGTCCGATAATCAACCGATTACTTGGGCAAGGTTTACAGACAACTTAATTAAAGACAAAAGATGTCAAATATCTGGCAAAAGAAGTTAATGTTTGTAAGTTTTGTAATGTCCTTTTATTGGAAATTTAATAAATATACTTCTAACATAATAGTACTTTTTTCGTTAAGATTTTCAGTACTTTGTCTTCTTTAAGATTAGGTTTTGCGGTCCACCTAGTCTATGGTCTTCATGCTTTTGGCCCACCAGTGACTTTGAGTTTGACATGGCTGGTGTAGACCATGTCCAATAGTCGCAAAGCAAATATAACCTCAATAACAAAATCGAGCCAGAGAAGGAGACTGTCTGTTCCGTTTCAAAACAGATTAAACATATTTTATTTGACTTTAAATAAAGTAAGTGACATTTAGAATTAAATTAATGTATACAGTATCTTAAACAAACAACTTAAACAGTGTTACTGTTATATATATATATATATATATAAATGATAAGTTTTTCGACATCTAGTGTCGACTCGTGAAAGCGTTCACGTACGAAAATGTTATACAACTTTGCCGACAGGTATGTCAAAGCAGTTACATAGTCGATTCTTTAATAATTATTGCCAACCTAACAATTGGCAAGTATGGAATTTCGAATGCCTGCAGTAAAAGTATGCAAGAGGTTGTAAATAGCAAACAAACACTGAGAATCACCCGACAGCTGTTTCGTCCTTTTGGGACTCATCGGGAGTGAGAGAACTCGAGTGTAAGTTCACTATTGCCACAAACGCGCTGTCGATATCGAAAATATGCCCTAGGGGGGGTACTGGAGGGATCACAATATTTAAATGATAAGTTTTTCGAAATCAGTGTCGACTATTGAAAGCGTTCACGTACGAAAATGTTAGCAACTTGCATACTTTACTGCAGGCGATTCGAAATTTTATACTTGCCAACTGTTAGGTTGGCTATAATTATTAAAGAATCGACTATGTAACTGCTTTTACATACCTGTCGGCAAAGTTGCTAACATTTTCGTACGTGAACGTTTTCTACGAGTCGACACTAGATGTCGAAAAAACTTATCATTTAAATATTGTGATCCTCCAGTAGGCATATAGTCATTGAGCACGCGTTTGTACAATAGTGAACTTACACTGAGTCCTTCACTCCCGATGAGTCCCAAAAGGACGAACAGCTGTCGGGTGATTCTCATTTTGTTTGCTATACAACCTCTTGCATACTTTACTGCAGGCGATTCGAAATTTTATACTTGCCAACTGTTAGGTTGGCTATAATTATTAAAGAATCGACTATGTAACTGCTTTACATACCTGTCGGCAAAGTTCTAATATATATATATATATATATATATATATATATATACAGTTGGTGCAATTTGAAATGGTTATTCCAGAAGTTCCTGGATGGTGAGAATCAGATAACGACTTTGCCACATTTACAGTATGAATTATATGAGATGGTCCCGGTGCTGGCTCCATTAAACTATCAGCAATAATAATTTTACTTTGAATGGAGTCATCAACGTAACTTTCAGCCACGCTTGAAGACTTCCATCTTCCAAGTTTTTTAAGTGTTAGCAGATCTCCGCCTTTATCAGCCAACAGGGTTGCTGCACTTGTTCGAAAACAGTGGCCAGTGTAGTCTTTTGGATTCTCTAACTGAAGGAATTCGGCCACTTGGTTAGGAATTCTACCAATTGTATTAAGCCCTACTGGTGAATTAATACATTTGCCGTTTCAGTAAGTGCAAAAAAAACCGTTTGTTTGCCTCTGGTCTTACATTTCTATATTTTAGCAGCAAGTTTATCAATTCGGGTTTAGTTACTGCAAAACGTCGAGAAACATTTGTTTTTGTTTCTGGTACATTGACGAGAATAACTTCAGATTTGAACTCGATATCATTAATTGACAATTTGCACAACTCTTCACGACGACATGCACCGGAAATACCCATTATTACTACTACCTATAAAATGAATTAGATACTTGGTTTATATGTATTTATAAAATATGTTGCTTATTACACACCTTCATTAATTGAAATGAATTGTCTGGGGCCTCAACAATGAACTTATCAATTTCGTTATCGTTTAAAAGGTTGGATTTTGTCGTTTTAAATTGTACGTTTCCTTCTTTAAAAAGGCCACAAGTTTTGTAAATTTTGAAATGTCAACGTTATTGTGTATTATCAAACAAGACTTTAACATAGAATAATGCGACCAAAGAGACTTTTTACTGGAAAACGTTTGAAAATATCCCAGTAAACAATTTTCAGTGTATTTACTAATATTATGTAATTTGCACCAGTCTACAAACTTTGAATACACTAATTCATACCGTTTTTTTGACTTATCCGGCAATAAGTTTTCGATCGCATTTTTGGCCGTTTCTCTTGTTTCTGGTGGTGTAAATTCAATTTCAGAATCAGAAGACATAATTAATATTTTTAATTGTAAAATAATTATAACACAATAAACAACTGTCAAAATTGCAATTGTTTACCTACGGTTCCTTTGATCATTTTTTTTTAAATAAAACTTGAATGAAAGTTAGAAATTTATTTGAGAATATTGTTTTATGTTCGTTTCAAAAAATATTGTACAATATTCATGCGTGAACAATTTTCTCGCGTTCACGCGGGAATTTGTGTTCCCGCACTTATATCGTAAATTATTTTTATATAGTAGATAACTAATTAAATGTTAAAGGAAATCACTTTTATTGATTAATCGGGTACGTTTAAATTTTTTGTAATTGTTATGTTGCCTTCGTATGGAGCCCGGTGAAGGTACGTTCATTAAAATTCTAAAGGTCCCTCAATCATTTGGGAAACACCAGTAGAACAATGGATGTTGGTTTCTTCAGTTGAATAAAGAAGCATAATAGTTGTTTCTTCCTCTGTTATATTAATTATTGTTTCGTTCTTTCATTTTATTTCAAATTTTTAGGATAAAAGCAGGTAGGCTAATCTATTAAACTTAATTAAATCCGAAATGGCAATTCTCATCTGCAAGGAATTTAATTTCAGTCTTAAAGTGCAAAGGGTTGTTCTAAGAAAACTTGTTATCGCTTCTATTAACGGAAAATAATTTTGCAACAAATAATTTTTTTTGCCGAAAACACCCATAAACATAGCAAATATTAATAATAATGTTTTTAGCGACAAACTACAGAATAAAAGGTGAGACACCATAAGGAATAATACACAGTTGGTGGGAGTCTACTATAGCAGGGTTATAATAAGTATAAAAGCATGTAAAGTTTTTGTTGTATAATATGTAGATAAGTTGTAGTCCAGAATGGAAATAAGAGATACATTAATAAGTTGGTACAAAAGAAATGCTGCTAATATTAAGATGCGTAAAACGATAACAAAACGATTATGCTAAAGCAGTTACATTTATTTTAGGTTGAGTTAAGTGATTACTTTGTATCACGATTAAAATCTAATTGCCGTTTTAAGTTTATATTACTTACAAAATGTCACAAGATGGAATCTTTATAGTTAGTACAATATAGGTGTACCCGTGTAAGATTTATGGTGGTTATAAAATGTCTGCTTACTCAACATTATCTGTACTTAAAAATTGTACACGATCTAAATTTAATTTCGACTTTTTGTGGCGAGCTTTGTTGTAAACAACGTTATAAAAACATCTTCGTTCGTAAAGCAAACTCTTAACACCAACCCTGCCATACATTAGACAATATCCTTCGAAAACACCCCCTTTTCTTCCTGCTCTCATCATGTCTCGCCCTTATCTTCCTTGATTTATAATCCTCTTCTCTTTATTGCCCATCAACACGACATACACACAACACATGCACATGCAAGTACATCTTAGCGATGTCCCTGCTAATTGCATTCTTATCTCAATCAAGTTCTTGAAGTATTTCTATATCGCCTAATGCAGCAACAAACAACGGCGATAAATTACTAATAATGAATATTATTGTATGTCCGAGTATAAAACTAGACAATGTAGCTACATGTTTCACTCGTGCAAAAACGAGATCTAAATAAAAGTATGTTACAGCTGTAGGGATGAATAATAATAATAATAATAATTCTCGATAATATCGTCTCGAGAGCTGTAAATGCATAGTGTAGAACGAAACAATAGCCAAGTAGGTATACGCCGAAGAGCAGCACTTTATATGCTTTCTCATTGTCCTAAAGCAGTTGGCGAGTAATTAAAACATGCCTGTGAAGAGTAAAGTACTGGATAATGAGGCAAAAGCAACAGCCTTGGGAATTTGCAACTGCAATAATTACACTAGCATTACCAGTAAATGTATGATTCAAGAAAAACTAGAGTTTGTTTTGACGTGTTAATGTATTACATTGATTTCATACCTACATTTATCCATGCATGCACTAAGATATTATTGTTATTACAACCGGTATTTAACTTGCATGATATGCTAAATTGCTATAATAAAGATTCTAACGCATATTCTACACTAGAATAACAGTAAAACCTCTATTTTCGGCCACCTCTTAAAAGCGGCCACCTCTAAAACCGGCCAAGTTTTCCAAGTCAAAAACCAATTATACGGAAATATCCATATTAATGACCCTCCTAATAGCGACCACCTCTCGATAACGGCCACGGCCACTTATTTGTAAACTTTCTTGGAAAAATACATGTAATTCTACCTCCCATTTCCGGCCATTCTTAAGTAAGGTCATTAGTAGACAACAGCTTAGCGTTCAAGTTGTGCATAATATATAATTGTTTCATTGTGTGAGGCTTAAGTAATTACCGGTATTTAAGAACGGATTTAAAGAATTTGTTCGATTTACAATAGACAGTCATTACAGAGAAAGTGCAATTAAAAGGCTCATTAAGCTCACCCCAAAAATCGTATTTTGCGTACATAGTTTGAGTTAGTATGTTCAACAGTGCTGTTACATATAGACGTACAGAAAAATTACAATGTCGCTAAAAAGAAAACGTTTGTCTCTTAAAGAGAAAATTGATATAATTGTGGAAAGTGAAAAGTTCAATACCAGTGCTAGAAAGTTGGCTGAAAAATTTAGTGTTGGAAGAACACAAGTTAACGATATTTTAAAAAACAAATGTGATTTAAAAAGCTATTTGAAGAAGGTTCCAATACAGAGCAGAAGAGAAAATTTCCTAGAACTGAAGGTTTAGAAATTGACCGAGTAGTTTACAATTGGTTTTGTAAAGCTAGGAATAAAAATATCCCTATATCTGGACCTTTAATAAAAGAGAAAGCATTGGAAGTTGCGGAAAATTTAAAAATGACGGATTTTAAAGCTTCAAATGGGTGGCTTGAGAAATTTTGTCAAAGACATAACATAACCTTTAAAACAATTTGCGGGGAGTCAGCTGATATTAACCTGGACACTGTTGAAGCTTGGAAAGCAAAGCTGTCAGTAATATTGAAGGAGTATTCACCCAAAAATGTGTACAATGCTGACGAGACCGGACTTTTTTACCTTGCGATGCCAAACAAAACGTTCTCTTTAAAAAACGATAAATGTAGTGGTAAAAAAGCTGCAAAACAAAGATTGACAATTTTATTTTGTACAAATATGGAAGGTGATAAGGAAAATCCGTTAATCATTGGAAAAAGTAAACACCCAAGATGCTTTAAAGGCTCTCATATCAACAAATTGCCCTTAGAATGGGTATCTAATAAAAAAGCTTGGATGACGGTAGAGATTATGACTTCCTGGCTAAAAAAATTTGATGAAAAAATGAAAAAAGAAAATAGAAAAGTCTTATTATTTCTGGATAATGCCACGTCTCATCCCAAAGTGACTCTTGAAAATGTGAACATTGTTTTTCTACCCCCAAACACCACATCCCATTGCCAGCCACTGGATCTAGGAATTATCCAAAACTTTAAGATGGCCTACAGGAAGTTTTTAATCAAAAGGCTGCTAACATTCACAAATACCGAACGTCCTTTTGAAGATGCGGAAAAAGTATCAATTTAACCAGCGCTTTAGTTTGGATATCAGTAGCCTGGAGAAACGTTTCGCCTATTACAATTGCTAAATGTTTTGCGAAAGCAGGATTCTCGGAAAAGGTCCTGCAAGAAGATTTCGATGAAGAAGACGAAATTCCACTAGCTCAGCTTTTTCCTGTATTACTAGAAGGTAATCAACGTGTAAGCCTTGAAAATTATGCATCTATTGATTGTGATATTTTGACCGAAAGCCCCAATTTAAGTATTCAAGATATAATCAGTGAATTAGACTATAGTGAAGGCTGTGATTCGAACAATGAAAGTGGTGCAGAAGAATCCGAAGTTTTTACGTCAAACATTAAAGATATGGGTGAAGTGTGTGAAAAACTAAGAGATGTGCAAAGTTTTCTATTTTCTAATGATAAGAGTGAGCTAGCGGTAGAAGTACTTCAAATTTTATCAAAATGTGAATCTTCTGTTTTACAAACTAAACTTAAAAATGTAAAACAAACCTCAATACAAAAATATTTCACAAAAATGTAATTTAATGGTATGTATATGTATGTAATTAATTATTGTAATAGGTATAACGAGCAATTAGAAAATAGGTACATATTATGTAAATGTATGTATTATGTATTCAATATGTATAACTCTTCCATTATTATATCGTCTAATTATTTAATATTGCATCAGCACATTTATAGTTATTTTTTAATGCAGATATATAGTACCCTATAGCGAACCGTATTATGTTCCATACTTAAAAGATTTTAATAAACAACGCATAGAAATAAATTTTTTTCCTCCCAATAACGGCCACCTCCATATACCGGTCAGTTTTGCAGCAAATTTTAGTGACCGCTATTTAGAGGTTTTACTGTTTTTAACAATATTATTACAAATTCCAACAGCTTTTCTGCCATTTCGTTAGACTGGGAATGCTGTAGACTTATAAATATGCACTGAAAATATTTTTTTTATTTCTTAATTATTTCCAGCATGGTTTTATTTTTTTGTTTCTTTACTTCATTCTAATTGCTAAATAAAATGTTCTTGCTGCTGAAATTGGTAATTCTACATCAAGGCAGTGCACTACTTCTAACATTTCATCATCGTCTCCTTCATTTTTTTTTAGATGAGCCCTTGACAATAGATCTGCTACATACATTTCCTTCCATGGTAAGTATTCAATTGAAAAATTATATTTTAAAGTTTTCAGTCTCATCCTTTGTAAACATGCTGTTAATTTACTAAGATCGTTTTGTTGTATTTGCACCAACAGGTGATCTGATTGTACAAATATTTGTTCTCCATATATGAAATGATGGAATTTGTTTAAACAGAAAAATATTGCCAAATATTCTTTCTCGATCTGTACATATTTTGTCTCTGTATCTGTTAGACTTCTGAGCTAAAGGCAACTAGTATTCACTTTCGGTATAACCGGAAGTGACAAGTTATTTTGTGGGAATTTCTACCCTCGAGACCGAGTTTTGTTTTTGACTTCGGGTGTACACGGTATAGCTGACCATAAGTTTTTTTCTTAAAACAATAAAAAACAATACCAAAAAGTGGTTACTTCCATAATTCAAGTTGTGATAAATAAATTGCTTCTAACAAAGATTACGTTTTCACCCTTTTTCACAAATTATGGAGATTTTATGTGTTATGAAAACAGATTTTTCTTTTAATAGTATGAACATTTAATTTGATGGTAATGATGTCCCAGTTTTACATAGAACAAAATATTCAAATATTCACTCATTTATCACAAGATTATTAAAATTCTCAATACATTTTAGGATGGCAAAATTAACACTAAATAAAATACAAAAAAACCCATTCATTCATTTCTTAAGCCTCATACTATAATGGTAATAGTTTAAGTAGTAAGTTTGATGATAACAACTCAATGCTGCCTGGAAATGTTCTAAGCAAAGAGCTTTCATAATTAATTATTTAATCCTTTAAACATTTTCACACACGAACAAATTTTAATTAACTAAAACACAATTTGCTTTAATGCATCAGGTTTTATGAAAACAAACTGTTTTCTTCATCGCTTCCTACAGATTTGCCACCAAAGTTTAAAACAACAAACGTTAAATTGGTTAAACTCGTTTTAAGTTAAATAAGATAACTAAACCAAATCGTTTTATAAATTACACAAAACGGAAAAAAAACATCCAAATAAGATAAATTTGAAATTAAAATGATTTAAGTACACAACCAACATAAACTCAATAAAGTTAAAAATGTTATGAGAAACGTTCTTGAAATCAAGTCGGCATAAAATCTTTAAAGCTTCGTAAGAAAATTACATTTTCGCTCCGACCCTTAGGAAATACAATTTCCATTACCAGATGAGCTACACTTCGCCAAAGCTACGGTTTGCTATATTTTCCCCTGTCAGGTAGGGTTTAGTTTCTACTTAAAAATTGTGTCGTATTTTGAATTTTATAGAATCAATACGCTTTTACATATATTGAGTTTTCGCGTTTGGTTTTTTCCTTCGCGTGTAAGCACTACGCAATATTAGATTTTGTCTCGTTATATCTCAAACCGATTATGTATCTTTTAATTGCAACACATAACAAGTAGATAGAGTCGAACGCAATTCATATTCAAATGAACCGAATTGATATGAAAAATTAATGCAGTGCCAGAAGATTTGCGTGTACGGTATCTGCGAAAAAACGAAACCTAAATAAACTCAGTCATCATAACTGATAAACGCAACACAATACGAGTAGCTTTTTGGTTTTAATAAAATTCGGTTTTGCTTGTATTTTACACTTTTACAAATGCTTGAGTTTAATTTATTGTTTTAACGGTTTTAGATAGGAATCGGTAATAAATTATTTTTGTATAAAAAGCGTTTAGTGAAATTTTTTTCGTTGTGAATAGCAATATACAGTTTGTGTAATTTATACATTGCAAAAAATATTGGATTCAATTTGATTTAGTAGTATCATTTATTCTATAGACTTCGATAAATGAAAATCGGCAAAACTGCAACACTTTCATAAATCTATTTTAAATATGACTATGTTCGAGTTCTGGCATAAACCATTTTTCAACATTTTTTATTTGAAATTTTGGCACTGTTATTTTCTGCTTTTAATATTATGTCTTGTACTCTTGATAACATTTGCATTTATATTATTTTTACACTGTTTATATTATTATTATACTGTTTCCATGGTGCATTTAAATGCACATTTTATGGTTGCTATATAATATGCTTTCCTCTATAAAATAAGTTGTCAATGGCATTTAAATAACCTTTTATTTATAAAAATGAAAAAACCCAATTATTGAATACCAAACTTTGACCACAGCTTAGCTTGGTACAATCATTGTTTCCAGCATCTACCTCAACATTTCCTCCTTCCAATTTAGGCATTTGGTTACCGAACACTCTTCTAGCTATATTTACCCTTTCTTCGACTAATTCTTCTATATAAGACTCTGCTACATTTGATTGATTGCCACCCTCCATGCCTCTTCAAAGAGGTAATATCTCCACCTATACTACAAATTTAATTTTTATTTGGGTGATATCAACTGTATGGATAATACTACCTTTTTTTTCAAGAAGAGGAAATCTGCAAACAGACACTGACCCCAGTTGGTCAATAGTGCAACCAAGTGTATATAAGACAAACCAAGAGACCTATTAAAACTCGTTTTAAAGAGCACTTAGCTCATGTCAAATATCATCGCACAGATAGGTCCAGTGTTGCCATGCATATACTTGAAAATGGTCATAGAGTAGGCGACATTGAATTAATTAAGAGGGTAGATAATAAAAACGAACTTGATTCTTGTGAAAGTTTGGAAATTTTTAAAAACAGAAATTTGCTTATGAATTATGATGATAACGGTAATCCACATGGTGTAACATCGTATGGGGCAATCGTAATGTTTCTCTGGAGTAGAGTATTTGGAACCTGGGTGTTACTGGTAACAAGACAATTGAATTGTTGTTGTCGTTAAATTAGTTGTCAGTTAACAAGCAGTCATAGTGTTTGCTTATTGGTATCTTTTAGTTGGATAACTGCCTTAAACCACTTACTACACGTAGTCCAGTTAAAATGACTAATCATCATAAAAGAAAGAGTGGTGGCAGGAGTTAAGCCTTCTGGTTTCATGTTTTGTGACATTCGAAAAAAGTGTGATACACGTCGTCGATTTGATCGCAGTAATCGCATATGGGTGAAGAAAATTTTTTGATACCTGTAAGGTAGTTATTAAAGGTTCCATGACCTGTGAGGAATTGGGTTGTAAAGTAGTCGGTTTCACCAAACTTCCTGTTAATCCAAACGTCAATATTTGGAATTAATTGGTGTGTCTATTGGGCGCGGTTGTAGTTTGCCCATCTACGTTGCAATTTTGACAGGGTATATTCTTCTAAAGTGGTATGTGTGTGTTTAAAAAACTGTTGTTTCCCGTCAGTAAGGAGTAGGTCGATTGGTGTGAGTCCTGCTAAAAGTAGCGATGCTTGAGTTAATACGGTTCTGTTAGCGAAACTAACACGCAATGCGAGTTTTCTTTGGGTTTTAATTAGTATATTGCGGTATTTGGCAATCTCGCAGCAAGAACCCATACTGGTGCCCCGTATAAGATTATATTAATGACTGCAGCAGCCAGAACCTTACATTTAGCGTGACTGGGACCTCGTGTATAAGGCATAATTCTGTATAGAGCGTTGACTGTACGGTTAGCCTTTTCTGCGACAAAAATGCAGTGGCTTTTAAAGCTTAAGTCTTTATCCAGAACCATTCCAAGATATTTGTTACATGGACTAGGAAAAATATGGTGATTGTATACAGAAAAGTGAAACTTATTAGGTTACACCCAATAGTTTTCAAGATATGCCCGTGCACCAAGCTTAATGAAACAGCCTGTATAATAATAATGTAAAACTAATATATTTTGGAGGAATACACATTTCTGTATATTCTGTAGACTAACCTTAACATTTGATAATGTCACTTCGAATTTGGCTTTTAATGTTTTGTTCACAAAACGCCAAACAACAACAAACACGATGTAAAGGTCAAAATAAATTTTATGTTTTGTTTAATTCACAGTTTTGATTAGGTAACTGTCTATTTATAAGAGTTAACATTTTAATACATCGATTGTTCTAATTTTACATGATGTTAATCTGTCATTTATTAATTAATTCCAAATCGTTTGAACTTTTATTTATAAAATTCCTGTTGACTCTTCAACTTCCAAATTAAGAGTGTTCCTTTAATTAGTGTACTTTTTTCCCCACTTTTTTATGTCACCAGTGCATTTGCACTTGGATAAAAATTTTCCATTCAATACCGTTTGCAGGTCATAAAGTTCACTTCCTACACCTTTTCACTTACGAAAGATTATTTGTGCTTCGCCACCTGCACTGATAATTTAATCTTTCCTGCGTCTGCTAGAAGTCGACCAAATATGCACTTTTGTCATGTACACTACGATTTTAATACAACTTCTGTATCAACACTTCTTTATCAACGGATATGATTTTAAAAAAACACTATTTCTACTTTATCTTATGATAATATATCCACCTACAAATCTTTATTGCAAGTAAAATTTAAACTGGAGTTTTCTTTTTGAAGTTAACTGCTGCATACGATACCGTGTGCGAAGAAGGTTTACTTTATAAATTGTTTAACGTTATTTTTGTTCCAAAACTATTTCTTCAATTGAAAATATGTTATTTAATCGAAAGCTTAGAGTTTTTGTTGAAGATAAAATCAGTAAATTTAGATTTTTAAATAATGGTCTTCCACAGGGATCGGTTCTTGCACCTATTCTTTTTAATGTATATATTTCTGATCTTGCTTCTTTACGATGTCGAAAATTCGTCTACACTGATGATATGGCAATTTCATTTCAACATTAGGATTTTCTCAAAATTGAAAGAAAGCTATCTGAGGATTTACGTATTATAGAATATTATGCCCTAATCTTAAAAAGACAGAGGTTTCTTGTTTTCATTTAAGTAATAGAGAGAAAAGTAGAAAACCTTTAATAATACAAACTTAAACCATAATTTTAACCCCGTTTATCTTAGAGTAACTTTACATACGTTTTTAATTTGCAAAATGGCCATTATGCCCTAATCTTAAAAAAGACAGAGGTTTCTTGTTTTCATTTAAGTAATAGAGAAAAAAGTAGAAAACTTAATGTTATTTTTAATAATACAAAGTTAAACCATAATTTTAACCCAGTTTATCTGGGAGTAACTTTAGATACGTTTTAATTTACAAAGATCATTTAGAAAAGTCAAAAAAGAAATAATGTCATTCAAAAATTAGCTGGAACAACTTGGGAGCAGATGCAAATACACTTCGTACAGCTGCATTGGCATTAGTTTATTCTACAGCAGAATATTGTGCTCCTGTCTGGTTGAATAGTTATCATACAAAAAAAAATAGATGCCCAGTTGAATTGCACTATGCGCATAATTAGTGGAACCATTAAATCTACTCTTCTCGATTGACTTCCTGTTCTTTGTAATATTACTCCATCGAACATTCGACGAAAAGCTGCGTAAAAACGAGAATGGGATAAATGTCAACTTAACAAAAAGTTGCCAATTTGGAATTACATTGACAACCCTCCTGCTAAAAGACTTAAATCTCGAAGTCCTATATGGTTGCAAGACTACTTAAGTACGGCTTTCTCTGAAGTTGAAGAGTGGAAAAAATTATAGTCTGGGGTTGATGTTTTCAATAAACATCTCATTGATGATCCAACAATAGAAGTCCCGGGCTTTAATCAAAAAAGAAAAATTTGGTCAAAAGTAAATCGCATAAGAACAGGCCCTTCAAAATGCAACTCTATGTTGTTCAAATGGGGTGCGATTTCTAATCCAAATTGTGACTGTGGAAACGAACCAGAGACCGTTACACATATTGTAGAGGATTGTCAATTAACGAAGTTTAAAGGAGGGTTTCCAAACATTCATAATTTAATGGATGAAGCAATATTATGGCTTACGAATCTGAAGGACATCTGAAGTTCAGCAATTTTTTGTATTCTTGTCTTGATTATCTATTTTTCCATTATTTTGTTTTGCTATTTCCTTAACCTACTATTTTTTCGTCATTGTCATGACTGGCGCTTGGACCGGTCCATTATATGTCGTCATGCAATGGCTGTGCTGTTATATTTTATGTTCTTATTTACCTTCTATAATGTTAACACACTTAATTAATATTATTACATATTAATACTGAGGAGGATAAGGATTGGCATGTTTAGTTTTAGTGGTTTTCCTAAACCTTGAAGTAAATGCTTTGCCAAGACGAACCAATCCACTATTGCACACGGTTTTGTCACCACACTATACAGGTTCATATTAATCTTCTGGAGCACCATACACAACACTTACATCACAATACAATATTTATGTAATGTACCTACGAATAAATAAATGAATTTAGAAAAAGTCAAGCAAAAAATGAAAACAAGAAATAATCTTAATCTCATACAAAAATTAGCTGGAACAACTTGGGGAGTAGATGCAAATGCACTTCGTACAGCATTGCATTAGTTTATTCTACAGCAGAATATTGTACTCCCTTGTCTGGTTGAATAGTTATTATACAAAAAAAATGCTCAGTTGAATTGCACTGTGGGTATAATTTAGTGGAACTATTAAAACTACTCCTCTCAATTGGCTTCCTGTTCTTTGTAATATTACTTTATCAAAAATTCGACGAAAAGCTGCGTTAAAACAAGAATGGGATAAATGCCAACTTAACAAAAACTTACCAATTTGAAATGTATTGAAAATCCTCCAACTAAAAAACTTAAATCTCGAAGTCCTATATGGTAGGAAGACTACTTAAGTACGGCTTTTTCTGAAGTTAAAGAGCGAAAAAATTATTGCCAGGAGTTGATGTTTTCAATCAACATCTTATTAATGACCCAACAATAAAAGTCCCGACTGTAATCAAAAAAGAAAATTTTGGTCTAAAGTGAATCGCATAAGAACAGGTCATTCAAAATGCAACTCTATGTTGTTTAAATGGGGTGCGATTTCTAATCCAAATTTTAACTGTAGAAACGAACCAGAGAACGTTGCACATATTGTGGAGGATTGTCAATTAACAAAGTTTAAAGGAGGATTTGTAAAAATTTATAACTTAACGGACGAAGCTGTATTATGGCTTTCTATTTTGAAGGACATCCGAAGTTAAGCAATATTTTGTATTCTTGTCTTGATTATCTATTTTTCCATTATTTTGTTTTGCTATTTCCTTAACCTACTATTTTTTCGTCATTGTCATGTTCTTATTTACCTTCTATAATGTTAACACACTTAATTAATATTATTACATATTAATACTGAGGTGGATAAGGATTGGCATGTTTAAGTTTTAGTGGTTTTCCTAAACCTTGAAGTAAATGCTTTGCCAAGACGAACCAATCCACTATTGCACACGGTTTTGTCACCACACTATACAGGTTTATACTACTCTTCTGGGGCACCATACATAACACTTACATCACAATTCAATAATGAAAATGAGCCATACGAATAAATAATAATAATGTAAGTGTTTTGTATGGATAGGTATAAACCTGTATAGTGTGGTGATTTTATCGAACATTTATTTACACAATAAAAAATTTTTTGCAGTGAATACGTTGAATTCTGGAGTGGTATGCAATTTTCCTCATCATTTTGGAGTTTCGTCCATAAAATGGAACAAAAAAAACTAACAATATACTTTCAGGCGCTTCTATCGAACACTACGCAACCCACAAACTAAACATCATGAGGGAATACTAACAATGGAGAGTGTGGCTGAATTTTGAGTGGGAATATGGGTAAATCAAGGACATTATGATTCCAGTGCAAGATGGCTGGTCACAGTAAAACTAAAGTCACCTAATATAAACAACATTCGCAACAGCTACAAATCACTGAGGAGGGTGTGAGTAGCTGGAATATTAAGGGAATAGTTTTTCTCTAGAAGCAGAGACAACCAGATGTTTAAGATCATATGCATGTGCGATGACCCCATAACACTACTCAAATTAAACAGTGACGTCGAAAAACAACAACCAGTAACAGAAACAGTTCCATGGAAGTTACCCAAACTACCTGAACCTAAGCCATATTAACAAAACAGCGTCTAACCTCTGGTTGCAAAATGAAACCTTATATGCAGAGACATTGGGCTTCATGATGGCAATTCAAGATCGAATTGTTGCTAAAGAAACCATCGAAAATTCATTTTGAAAGAAGGAGGTATTGGGGATCGGTGTAGAATACAATTTTTGACATTTTATTTCCACATATAAGTTGGACATAAAAAGTTTCGCTGTAAGCCTCAAAAATAGATCTAAAAGGGGCAGTTTTCCATATCTCTGATTAAGATTAGCTTTCAGTTAATTTTCAAGGTGACAACTGTGACAACAATTTTGGCCTACGTCCGAGTACTGCCGTTAGTTTGAAACTAAAATGTGCACTTTAGTTTTCTAAACTTAGCCTTTGTAAAAGTGCGTTTTACAGTGTGTCCCTATTTCAGTTACTACTTTGTATAAGTATTTTTTTTATTAATAAAGATAAGGATTCGGTTACTGGGCAGTGTTGCTATTAAAAACGTACAAAAGTTTATTCAGCAATGAAGGTCAATCTATAATCTATTTTCAGAAAGACTATTAGAAAAATGGTTTTGAAGACATTGATAACAACTTTCTTATTTTAAATGGGATTTCTTCATAAATAACTTTTAATCTTTTTTTTTTATTTCAATATGTCACATGATATGTTTGAAATAAAAGATCTTGACAAGTCGGTTATTATTTATTATCTGGTAAGTTATAGAAACAAATGAACTTCAATGATTGTTCAAATTGTCACTCTTGATTGTTGTTTACTTTGTTGCAAAGTAAGAGATTGGTGATTACTTGAAATCAGTATTATTAGTGATTGAACAGAAGATATTTTCCAATGTGTAAACAGTAACAGTAAATTTTTTATTAAAAACTTTTATTCGAAATATGCATTTGTGCTTTGAACAAGATAAAATTTCAATAACTTAATAATTTAATTTTAAATTATCTTAGACGGCATTGGTGCAAAAAACTGCGTTTAAAAAAATGTCTAATAGCTTTTTTCAATATTTTGAGAAATTAGTTAACTTTTGGATTTCCAATAAAGCTCTTAATTAAAAAAATCCCATATGATGCGGACCTTATTAGTCATATTCTACATTCAGTTACGTAATAATAGGAATAACCAGAGTGATTTGAAAATTATAAAGATTATAGGTACACAAAATTATTGTGTTAATTGGAACAAAAGCATAATGATACAATGTAACAAAGTAAACATAAAACAAGTTACCAGGATTACTTAAGATAAAAATAATTTTCCCAAAACTGAAAAGCTATCATAAAAATAAATGTGTGAGAAAACGGACTCTTTTTATAATCAACATCTCTAAAAGCTCTTTATGAACCGCTTTAAGAGCTATCTCAAAAGCATTAATTGAATAATAAACTTCCATTCGATGTTTTTGCAAACACTTCTGATCAAGCACGTTATAGGCCAATCGTATTTAATAAATGTTAACGCTTGTATAAGAAACTGATGTTAATAACGGCAAATCAATATTAATGAAATATGTGGCGTGTCATACGTTGACCAGTTAAGGAACTGGCGTTAATTTAATCACGTTTAATCGCAACATTGACAAATCACCTTAATTATACAATCAATTTACCTGTGACACCTGAAAAATACAATTTTGCGGACAGTGCAAGACGATTAATCCGGTACAGTGTAAGCTCTGAACGAGGTTATAAATCTTCTTTTCAATTTTTCGCTTGAACAGTTCGATTAATTGCGGATGCGTTTCGACACATTTAGAAGCTCGATACGGATTCGTTTTTGCAACGATAAATAACAAGGAGAAAAGTTTCCGAAAATTATATTATCATCGGTACTAGTTATAACTCGTACTAGATAAATTCGTTATCTAAACAAATTCTAGGTTTGCCATCGCTGCCGCTGGTTGCATGCTAATACAGATCTAACTAGCATTAGGCTGTCGAATTTGAATTATTCTAGCTGTAAACCGTTGCAGATATGCTGATACATTTTGATTAACTCAAATACAATAGCTAGAGGAAGAAAGGGGTTGTTTCAGCGCGTCATTAACAGAAAATAACTATCTAAAGTACAGTTGAAGAAGGGTTGCTGTATAAATAACGTATCTTTAGAAAGACTACAAGCTCTGACAAAAAAATAAGTACACACGCCTATTTCCGAACTGAGAAAAGTCCGGAACAAAAGTTTATATATCAAATTTCTTAACGTACCTACTAGGTATTCATTCATTACTTTTGCAAATAAAATCGTGAAATTTGAGACCTACCCTTAACAATCGAGGTTTATATACATGTTTCCTTTATAAAAATAATTTTCTTTCTTTTTTTCTGTATCTGTAGCTTGATTAAGTTGGTAAAAATTTTTCGTTGTTTATTGATAATTTTTTGTGTGGATAAATTGTATTTAAGCACGAAGCTCTCATTTTTGTCGATTAAGTAGATGTGGACACATTAATTCAGATGTGTGAGATTTTAGATTTGGTTCATTACATTATTGAAAATTTACAAAGTTTTATAGCACTGCTGAAGTTTTCATCATGGAGCTTTAAGTATTTTAGTAAGTATGCTGTAAAACAGCAGGTGTTCCCTAATTATATTTTTTATGTTTCAATAAGAATAATTTTGAGGCGACACTTATCAAACTCTACTTAATTCCATACATAACAATAACAATATTAAATAATTAAAGTTTCAAAAAGGAAATAAGAAAATAAATATTAAATAACTCACATAACGCAGAACATAGGAGAACCATTCTTAGGAAGGTCATTTTGGTTTTATGGATTTAGTCAATCAAAATCTTAAAAAAGGACAATGTTTTCTTATATTACCTAACAGTTTTTGCATTTGCGTAAGACGGAAAATTAGTATTCGCTAATTCGTCGGGAAAAGCAAAAAAAAATAATGATTTAAGTAAAAGTTATAGAAAATGTAAATTATAACATTTAGTTTACTCCGTACGTTTTTAATATTCTTATGAGTTTTAGAAGCGTGACTAAACCGAAGGATGAGTTTTTGCTTAAGGTTTTATGCAACAAATGCCAGCCCAGACTAAAAAAATGAGCTCAATCACATATTATTACTGTTTGAAAAACCAGTAAAAGAGTTAGAAAGAAATGTTCAAAAACTAACTTCAAACTCTTACGGTCAAATTACATTTTTGCATACAACCTTAGGTAATTTTACGACTCACACATAAAAAAAGTGAACATGGATGTTGCCATGAACAAAAAAAACAATAAATCTCCATTCACCTTTAAAAATTTTCGTCTCACGCTCATCAAAGTCATCGATTCATATATGTATAAGCATTGTTTAAATAAAAACAATGATATAAGGTATTCACAGCGAAACCTTCTAAGTAAAAACCGTTGTTACATTTTTTTGCTTAGATGAGGTTTGATGAGTCAATCGTATTCTTTGCGATTTACGCCTGACGTTTTTTAGCTGGGCATATTCAGCTTAAAAACGGGGTGCCGGCTATTAACCTTTGAATCATGTTGAGATCCCAAACGCTGTCACAGAAGGGGGGAAATTTGTGCTTACCTTCAACGACCTCTAGTTTTACAACTTGACGAAGGTTTAGGTTAAGAATATTAAGTAAGTAGTTTGGGATGTGTTGAATGAGATTTTGTATTGATTGATCGAAGTTCTACGGCTACTCCACAAGAATTTGGGATTTCATCTCGATGTTACACGTGGAGGTTTTTACTGAAGAGATCACAGGAACTTGTGACTATACTTTATCAGTAAAGCTTTTGCTTTTTACCGTCGATGGAGGTAAAAGTACTGTAACTACTTTGTATTGGTTGGACTCATTCTGATAACTCAATTCTTTTTTAATATTACGTTAGTGCTGAACGAAAAAGGAGTCGCGGTGCAAGGGAAACAATTCATGCACTACTAGCTAACCGAGTTTAGCTTTACTGTAAAAGCGACATCGGCCAACTTTCAAATCTATAACATCGACAAAAGCAACCAGGAACTAAGCAAATCCATTACAATAAGCATTGAATGAAAGCTGGGAGGTACTGATGGAAGAACTTGAATTGGTGCTTCAAGAAGTTATGGGAAAATACGCAATGTCGTACGCCAATAATGCATTTAAGTATGTACCAAACTGATCCGTTTAAACAAATAAAGGGAGTAAACTGTTTTACCGACTCGGATTTGATTGGTGCTTACAATCCAATTCTAACTTTATGTTTTGTTTATTTTAATAATGTTTAATACTTTTGTTTAACGATTATATATTAGTTACGTTATGTGAATCATTGTTTTTATTCAGTAATTACAATTATAGGATTTAGAGACATTTGGGCAAAGAAAATTCGGGAATGAATGCGTCGATTACGTAGTAGGCGAGGCGGTTCAAATTCTTGAACTCGTATAACGCTTCGAAACTGGTTGGCGGCGGTTTGTTGTTGTTCCGATAGTAACGATGTACCTAGACTCGCCTTTGATACTCTTGTCTCTCTACTAACGTGGCTTGTATCGCTACTCGGTCTTGAACTTTGTCTTGTCAAAGGTCGGCCCAAAATTGCGACCGACGATACATCATTGCGCGTTTTCCACAGAATACCACTATTGACTTTATTAGTTTATTTTCTAATACATAATATTTGCATGTTTGTTTTGTTTTTTTTATTAAAAAATTGGTTGTTGAAGAAAGTGCATTCCGTTTTTTCATACTTCCTTCTATGTGGAAGGTCTTGTCCAATGTCAATTTCTAAATAATTTGCTTTATATTCATTTTTTTGTAATGTGTTTAATTTGAGAACTAAATTTTATCATTACTTTTAATTTAGTTTTGTTTTACTTTGTAAATATTTTTGTACACTTTGTTTATTAATTGGAATTTTATTGGTGTGAAATTCGTAGTGACAAGGACCATCCTAATGCGTTTTTGTTTGTAAGATGACGTTCCAGCCGATCGTGTTCTTTGCAATTCACGCCACCTTTGCTTTTGCGAGCAAGTTACGTCTTTCGCCTTTAGTCTTTGGATTTAATTCTCAACGCCTGCTGATTTCCAGCCGACGATTTTAAAGTATGCTAGTTGGGCATAGCCGACTACGATGAGTGTTTGAAAGACGTGTATTACAGCGCTTTGGTTCATCTTGAAAACGGAATGCCGGTGATTAACACACCGCCTTTAAATCCTGTTGAGATTCCGAGTGCTGTCATGGAAATTGAGAACTTTGTGCTTAATTTCGTCAATCTCAAGCTCTTTAACATTACGAAATTGAAGATCGCGAATGTTAAGTGAGTATAGGAATTTTGTATATGGGATGCGTTTGTGTATTGAGCGATCGAAGATCTTCGAACACTTCAGAAAAATTTTAAGCACACTTTGACTTCTCCGACGAAGACGTCACGGTAATCTGCGACTACACTTTAACCGGAAAGCTTATGTTTGTACGCGTCTATAGCGATGGAAAAGTAGTAATCTCTTTCAGTGAGTTTATGGTATGACTGGAAAATTTGGTCCAGGTAAAAGAAACGGTAAAGGCAAACGTTTACAAAAATTCTGCCAAAACGCAAAACTAATGATTACTAACACTTGGCTGAAACTCCCAAAACGACGCCTTTACACGTAGAAATCACCGCAAGATGGATACCAAAATCGAATTGCACGAAACCAAATCGACTTCATTATGATAAACCATCGCTTCCGAAATAGTATTAAGTCAGTAAAAACATACCCCGGTGCAGATATAAACTCAAACTATAACTTGCTTTGTTCTGTTTTTCAAGTTAAACTAAAAAGATAATACAACTATCTAAATCGAACAGACTAGAACTAGAACTGTTCAAGAATCCAGAAACGAAGAAAACAGCTACCCAAGAGATAAATAACAAAATACATAAAATTACGAAGACATCCATACAAAACAAGAATGTTAATGAAACGCGGTCGGATATTAAAACTTCACTTCTTAATAAAACAAGAGCCTTATTAAAAATAACAAGAAAACAAAAAGAAGGAATGGATGAAACCTTATGGATCAGCAAAGAAGGTATAAAAATAGAGACAAAGAAAAGTACGTCGAGATTAATCGAATAATAAAAGAGAAATCAAAAAGGCTAAAGACGCATGGCTTGCCGAATCCGGTAGAGAAATACAGTTGCTGCAAAGCAAATATGATTACTTCATAAAAACTCAAAATTACGCCAGGAATTCGAAAATCTAGAGCAACGCGTGCTAAAGGACTCGAATGGGAGAATTCTAACAAATGCTAATGAACACTGCAAAGAATGGGAAAGCTACATCTCAAATCTGTTTGAAGACGTAAACCGCAAAAGCGAAGAACATCCCCTCGCTAATGACGAGTTGAAGAGAGGCCTTGCCATATTGAAAGTAGAAGTTGAAACAGCTATACGACAGGCTAAGAATAACAAAGCCCCTGGACCAGACCAGATTCCAACCGAACTACTGAAGTTAGTTGATGACGATAGCATGACTGTGATAACAACATTCTTTAATCAAATTTATAACAGTGGTCAAATACCAAAGGACTCGTTAGAATCTCTTTTCATTACACTGCCAAAGAAAACAAGACCTAATAAATGTAGTGACTTAAGACTCGTAAGTTTGATTAGTCATATTCTTAAAATTTTGCTGCGAATCCTACAAAAGCGCATTTATTCACTATGTGAAAGAGAATTGGGTAATACACAATTTGGCTCCCGAAATGGATTGGGAACTTGAGAAGCACTCTTCTGCATGCGTGTCCTTCTTCAAAGAAGTTACGAATTTTGGAAAAACATCTACGTGTGCTTTATAGATTTTGAGAAAGCGTTTGACCGAGTTCAACATGATTTGCTTTTCAATTATCTAGAATCAAGAGGGATAGATAACTATGATCTCAGACTACTTAAACGCCTATCTATAATCAAGTAGTTACTATTAAAGTGGACAACGTGTCTACTAATAAAATCTCTTTTAAGAGAGGAGTGAGACAAAGGTGCGTTATGTCACCAATCTTATTTAACATGTACTCCGAAAAAATGTTTGTAAAAACTCTATATGGCAGACAAGAATGTGTAAAGATCGGTGGAGAAGTCATTAACAAACATAAAATACGAAAATGACTCAGTCATACTCACTGAGAGCTTCGAAGATCTACAAACCCTAATCAACTTGGTTAACGAATCAAGCCGTCGCGTCGTAGAGACCTTAAAATTAACATTGACAAAACTAAGTGTATGTTAGTAGGAAAAATAAATGAAGATCCCAATCAGTTACTATTGGACAACAAAATTATAGAACAGGTTGATCATTTTAAATATCTCGGTAGTTGATTGAATATAGAAGAAGACTCTAATGAAGAAATACGCGCACGTCTTGTAATAGCGCGCAAGACATTCATGTCCTGGAAATCGGTCTTGTGCAACAAAAATCTGTCAATTCCTCTTGCAAAAGGTCCTCAGTTGTAACGTATGGTTGGTTTTGCTCTACAGTTGCGACACATGGACGCTCAAAATCTCAAACATGAATAGTTTGGAAACATTTGAGATGTGGTGTTACCGTCGCTTACTGAAAATATCATGGGTTACAAACACCTCCAATAAGCAAGTACTTAGCATAATTCACACAGAAAGAACACTGCTAAATACAATAAAGAAGAGAAAACTGAATATTTCGGATATATCATTAGATGACCGAAATACCAATTACTTCGCCTCATTATACAGGGAAACATAGAGGGAAGAAGATGGATCGGAAGAAAGAAACTGTCTTGGCTACGCAATATTAGACAGTAGACAGGCCTGACAGTTAAAGATCTGTTTCGAGCAGCAGCCGAACCAGAAAAATTCCACGATATCTATATGACGATCGCCAATGTTTGAAGCAGTCAGGGCACTAGAAGAAGAAGAAGAATAATAATAATGGTTAGTTGGGCCAATCCGTTTGAAATCTTTTTCTTATAGAACATTTTCTAATGCGGCTGGAGTTGTTTAGAAGAATTCAAACAGGTGATTCAAAAATTATAGAAAAATGAACATTGTGGTACGTAAACAACATTTCTAAATATGTACCACACATTTTCGTTTAAAAATCCTCTAAAAATGAAAGAGAACTGCTTTATCGGCTTTGCGTTTACTTGACGTAGAAATTCGTGGCTAAATAAAACCGATTCTAACCTTACTTTTTATTGTTTTGTTCAGTAATTTTAATTTCAAAGAATTATTGTCACTTCGGAAATGTTTCACCAAAGAGAATCGTGGAAAAGAACGTGTCGATTATATTATAAAATACTAAATATACTCCTTTGTCTTCTCAATATGTCGCCATTATTGTCCAATTACAACTATTGCTAAAATCCATATTGCTCTTTTGGTATGTTGTTGTATTTTCCGTTCCATCTTTAATTCGATACTCTTCGTATTATTTTGGCTTCGAAAATATTAAATACTAGAAATAATAGGCAGCGTTGCCCGGGTTACGGAGGCCCATGTAGACCTACTTTTGTAGTTCCACTCATCACGTGATATTTTAGTGTTGTATTTCAATCAAAGGAATGTAACTTTAAACTAAACATACGCTAAAAAGTGGCCGTAAAGTACGCGACATTGAATTAATTAAGAAGGTAGAAAATGACAACGAACTTGATTCTTGTGAAAGTTTGGAAATTTTTAAAACAGAATTTTGCTAATGAATAACGATGATCACGGTCCCTTAGGATTTTTGGAATTGTTCAAGCTTACATAAGAATCAATGAATGACACGCAGATAGTATATATATAAGCTTCCTATTGTTTTTATTTTTAGTATCGGTTCGATGATGATGATAGCTTAGCTATTGAAACACGTGTCCGAGTATAGTTTTTTGTGCAGTTTTTCGGTATTTTGTTTTTCAGTGTTTTCTTTCTAGCATGTAGCATGTAACCGTTAACCTAAAATATATGACAAATGTCGCGGTTAACCTAAAATGCTTGACACATATGATTACTGTGCAAAAATGACGTATCCAGAAGGTTGCGTAGTACGATTGATAAATTAATTGAAGTGGAACTTAGTGTTGAAGATGCACGAAGGACTCAAAATGGTAAATAATTACATTTTGCTTAATTATAAATTATATTTTGTTGTTTTGAAAATAATTAACCTAACTGATGTAGTTTTTCTTCAGATATGCGTTTTGCCACTTAAATAATGAACAAGTATTAATAAGAGGCATGCACGAGCTCAGGGAATACCAGATAAAAAATACTTTTAACATTTTTAATATATTGGACTGGTAAAATATGTAAAATAAAGTAATTATAAAAATCTTGAAAACCTAAAACGACTTTTAAATTTTTCATTTAAATAAGATCCCACGACGCACTCGTAATACAAAATCTGCCGTCGAAGAGACCTTTTTCGTCTTTTACAAGATCCCACATACCATTCTTTATTTGAGCTTGATAAAATCCTAGATTGTATGTTATTTCTTCTCTTAATCAACCAAGGCAACATAACGCTCGTAATAGCAGCCTTATTGAATAAATTGACACAAAATCAGTTCATCTTAAACCATCACTTATAACGACGACACGTTAGTGGATCTTGAATTTCTGTGGTCGTGGTCTTGAGCTTTGCGGAAGTTTAGTGGAATGCAACCCTTAGTGTCGTCCTTCATTTTTTTCTTTCTAGCATGTCACTGTTAACCGAAAATACTTGTCAAATGTCATGGTTAACCTAAAATGTTTGACACATATTTTACATTATACAATTTTATTGTCTCTTCTTCTTTTAATCATCTTAATTATTCCAGTACCATTAATTTATTTTTTAAGCTTTTCTACATCTAGTTTTCTTTGTTGATGCATCTATATCGCATTATATTATTTCATTTATTTTCTTGCTATCAGGCACCGTAATTTGAAATATTCTTTGTTATTTTTGAGATTTTGTTCAGGAGAGCCTGTAAATTATCTGTTTGGCTTACGACTGCAATTATTCTATCCGCAGAAAACTTCTTCAAACGGTTACACTTAATTTGGGAAATAAGACATCGAAGTTCATTATTTTCACTTCACGGAATAAAGAAAGTTTTGAATTTATTTCTTCTTTCAATTTATTAAAATATTAATGCATAACTTAGATATGTATCACAGAGTTATTTTACTTAAAGAAATATACTGACATCCAAAATTTTCTACAGATTTCAATAAATTTATTCTTTTCTAATGGGCTAGTTTGGTTTGCAATTTGTGAATGAAGATTTCCGACAATGAGTTGGATTTTTTATTTTTGATATCGATGAATTAAACTTTAAAAAGAAAGTGCACATTATGTTAAATTACGGAATTACGGAGAAACGAATTCAATTATTTTTCATCTTATTTATCGCATCAATCATCTGGAATTAGATTAAAGTTGAATAATAAGCAATGATTTTTTAATCATATACTTACCGAAAGCTGCCCACATTAACTTCGTACAGAAGTAAATTTATTTAATAAACGTTCATAATAAAATAATAACTAAAAAACTAAACCAACTAAACACTATTAACTGTGTTATTGTTAATTAATAAATCGCAAATAAAAAACATTTTTTCTAAGCTTAACCTAAATTCAAAAGGTAGGAACAATTGATAGCAAGTACCACTATAAATAAAAGGTACTAACTTAAAATAGAGAACAAAATTAACACTATAATTGTAAATCGTTTAACATTTTTTATTGATTCACAATTCCTCGGTCTAGAAAAATTATAGTCTGCAACACGTTTAGAATGGCTATTCCGCACTGTAACGTTAAAAACTCTGTAAACTAAGAACACACTTAAAATGCACCGGCTAAAGTTCAGATAAATGCTACGTAGACTCTCTAAGGTGTCATGGGAATGTTTGCTTTTGGTTTAGGTTTTGTTGCTTACTTTATAGAGATGCTTCTCAACTAAAAACGTAAATAATAATGAATAAACAGGCGCCAGCTTATTTATTAAAGGAAAACAAGCAAAACCTTTAAGGGAATAAAAACAAATTTCAACCAAAAACATAAATCTAATAATCAAATCAAATTCAGCATTAAATAATAAACAAAACACATTGACAATCGTCTACTCTAGTAATGATTTGACGGTATCAAATGAAAGATTAAATTAAATGAACTTAAAACTATCAACATAAAACGCGAGGATCCTTTACAAGCGTTAAAAACGTTACTAAACTAAAATAACTTATTAAAGATAGTGAAATGTAAATTCGCCGCTCAAACGGCAACTCAAAAGATAAATATAATAGGAAGGAAATTTGAAAAGAAACTCTAGTTCAGTTTTGTTGCAACGTTTCGCATTAAAGTAGTCAATGCTTCATCGGGCAGTGCTGAAATAAATGAGTTTTAAAACGGTGTTAATTGGAACTGATAAAACATGATCACCATTCATTAGTTGATTATAATAATTATTTAAACATTTAAAACTTGTACGTATTAACATGAAGAAATTTGTAGTAATGACAAATGCTAATTACTATCATTACTACAAATTCCTTCATGTTAATACGTACAAGTTTTAAATGTTTAAATAATTCTTATAATCAACTAATGAATGGTGCTCACGTTTTTCAGTTCCAATTAACACCGTTTTAAAACTCATTTATTTCAGCACTGCCGATAAAGCATTGACTACTTCAATGCGAAACGTTGCAACAAAATTATTTAACATAAAAAGGAAGACCATCTCACCAGATAAATATAATGTAGTCGTAAACTAATAAGATAAAATAAAGGTAATCACGACGGCTGTACTTAATTGTGAACGGCTTAGGCCGACTTTAGTTTGTCAAAATTAACTTCAATGCACGGAAAGTTTGAATTGTTAATATTACGAAAGCACTTACTTGAAGTTCGTTGTGTTCGTTAATAAGGGACGTTGAATTTTTCGAAACCCGAATAGATAGAAATCAAAAGCACAAAACGATGACAAATATTCTTCAATTTTGGAATACACGTTTACTCTTCTAAATCAAACTTTTTTTAAACGGAACGTACACAACACCAATAACGTAGATAGATTCGCTATAAAGTTAATAAATTAATTCAAATTTTGTTTTACTCAAAACGAAACAGATTAAAACGTAAAACGTACTCAATGCGTGGTTGTACTTCTTACCACTCGGTCGCCATTGTTATTCTTCGTCTCGCGGAAAAAGGTTACTCATGTATAAAATGCAAGCTAGCGGGGAAAATGCGCGCCTAATTTAAATATAAGGTAGCGATCAAGTTTTGGAACGCTACAGCACTCATGAAACTATTCCACTTGTGCAGAATATGCCATATTCCAAACTTGGTACAGAATACAGGGTGTCCGAAGATATCCGGGAAAACACGAAAAACTACGTTTTCGAAAAAGTCCAATATTTTCGTAATCGTGCAAGTTACAAAAAATTTCTCAAACAAAAGTTGCTTGTTGCGTCTAGGGAATTTATTATTTTTCTAAATGGATCTTCATTTTCTTCATCTTGGATTTTATCATGAAAAAACCTTCAACGACCTCTAGTTTTACAACTTGACGAAGGTTTAGGTTAAGAATATTAAGTAAGTAGTTTGGGATGTGTTGAATGAGATTTTGTATTGATTGATCGAAGTTCTACGGCTACTCCACAAGAATTTGGGATTTCATCTCGATGTTACACGTGGAGGTTTTACTGAAGAGATCACAGGAACTTGTGACTATACTTTATCAGTAAAGCTTTTGCTTTTTACCGTCGATGGAGGTAAAAGTACTGTAACTACTTTGTATTGGTTGGACTCATTCTGATAACTCAATTCTTTTTAATATTACGTTAGTGCTGAACGAAAAAGGAGTCGCGGTGCAAGGGAAACAATTCATGCACTACTAGCTAACCGAGTTTAGCTTTACTGTAAAAGCGACATCGGCCAACTTTCAAATCTATAACATCGACAAAGCAACCAGGAACTAAGCAAATCCATTACAATAAGCATTGAATGAAAGCTGGGAGGTACTGATGGAAGAACTTGAATTGGTGCTTCAAGAAGTTATGGGAAAATACGCAATGTCGTACGCCAATAATGCATTTAAGTATGTACCAAACTGATCCGTTTAAACAAATAAAGGAGTAAACTGTTTTACCGACTCGGATTTGATTGGTGCTTACAATCCAATTCTAACTTTATGTTTTGTTTATTTTAATAATGTTTAATACTTTTGTTTAACGATTATATATTAGTTACGTTATGTGAATCATTGTTTTTATTCAGTAATTACAATTATAGGATTTAGAGACATTTGGGCAAAGAAAATTCGGGAATGAATGCGTCGATTACGTAGTAGGCGAGGCGGTTCAAATTCTTGAACTCGTATAACGCTTCGAAACTGGTTGGCGGCGGTTTGTTGTTGTTCCGATAGTAACGATGTACCTAGACTCGCCTTTGATACTCTTGTCTCTACTAACGTGGCTTGTATCGCTACTCGGTCTTGAACTTTGTCTTGTCAAAGGTCGGCCCAAAATTGCGACCGACGATACATCATTGCGCGTTTTCCACAGAATACCACTATTGACTTTATTAGTTTATTTTTCTAATACATAATATTTGCATGTTTGTTTTGTTTTTTATTAAAAAATTGGTTGTTGAAGAAAGTGCATTCCGTTTTTTCATACTTCCTTCTATGTGGAAGGTCTTGTCCAATGTCAATTTCTAAATAATTTGCTTTATATTCATTTTTTGTAATGTGTTTAATTTGAGAACTAAATTTTATCATTACTTTTAATTTAGTTTTGTTTTACTTTGTAAATATTTTTGTACACTTTGTTTATTAATTGGAATTTTATTGGTGTGAAATTCGTAGTGACAAGGACCATCCTAATGCGTTTTTGTTTGTAAGATGACGTTCCAGCCGATCGTGTTCTTTGCAATTCACGCCACCTTTGCTTTTGCAGAGCAAGTTACGTCTTTCGCCTTTAGTCTTTGGATTTAATTCTCAACGCCTGCTGATTTCCAGCCGACGATTTTAAAGTATGCTAGTTGGGCATAGCCGACTACGATGAGTGTTTGAAAGACGTGTATTACAGCGCTTTGGTTCATCTTGAAAACGGAATGCCGGTGATTAACACACCGCCTTTAAATCCTGTTGAGATTCCGAGTGCTGTCATGGAAATTGAGAACTTTGTGCTTAATTTCGTCAATCTCAAGCTCTTTAACATTACGAAATTGAAGATCGCGAATGTTAAGTGAGTATAGGAATTTTGTATATGGGATGCGTTTGTGTATTGAGCGATCGAAGATCTTCGAACACTTCAGAAAAATTTTAAGCACACTTTGACTTCTCCGACGAAGACGTCACGGTAATCTGCGACTACACTTTAACCGGAAAGCTTATGTTTGTACGCGTCTATAGCGATGGAAAAGTAGTAATCTCTTTCAGTGAGTTTATGGTATGACTGGAAAATTTGGTCCAGGTAAAAGAAACGGTAAAGGCAAACGTTTACAAAAATTCTGCCAAAACGCAAAACTAATGATTACTAACACTTGGCTGAAACTCCCAAAACGACGCCTTTACACGTAGAAATCACCGCAAGATGGATACCAAAATCGAATTGCACGAAACCAAATCGACTTCATTATGATAAACCATCGCTTCCGAAATAGTATTAAGTCAGTAAAAACATACCCCGGTGCAGATATAAACTCAAACTATAACTTGCTTTGTTCTGTTTTTCAAGTTAAACTAAAAAAGATAATACAACTATCTAAATCGAACAGACTAGAACTAGAACTGTTCAAGAATCCAGAAACGAAGAAAACAGCTACCCAAGAGATAAATAACAAAATACATAAAATTACGAAGACATCCATACAAAACAAGAATGTTAATGAAACGCGGTCGGATATTAAAACTTCACTTCTTAATAAAACAAGAGCCTTATTAAAAAATAACAAGAAAACAAAAAAGAAGGAATGGATGAAACCTTATGGATCAGCAAAGAAGGTATAAAAATAGAGACAAAGAAAAGGACGTCGAGGTTAATCGAATAATAAAAAGAGAAATCAAAAAGGCTAAAGACGCATGGCTTGCCGAATCCGGTAGAGAAATACAGTTGCTGCAAAGCAAATATGATTACTTCATAAAAAACTCAAAATTACGCCAGGAATTCGAAAATCTAGAGCAACGCGTGCTAAAGGACTCGAATGGGAGAATTCTAACAAATGCTAATGAACACTGCAAAGAATGGGAAAGCTACATCTCAAATCTGTTTGAAGACGTAAACCGCAAAAGCGAAGAACATCCCCTCGCTAATGACGAGTTGAAGAGAGGCCTTGCCATATTGAAAGTAGAAGTTGAAACAGCTATACGACAGGCTAAGAATAACAAAGCCCCTGGACCAGACCAGATTCCAACCGAACTACTGAAGTTAGTTGATGACGATAGCATGACTGTGATAACAACATTCTTTAATCAAATTTATAACAGTGGTCAAATACCAAAGGACTCGTTAGAATCTCTTTTCATTACACTGCCAAAGAAAACAAGACCTAATAAATGTAGTGACTTAAGACTCGTAAGCTTGATTAGTCATATTCTTAAAATTTTGCTGCGAATCCTACAAAAGCGCATTTATTCACTATGTGAAAGAGAATTGGGTAATACACAATTTGGCTCCCGAAATGGATTGGGAACTTGAGAAGCACTCTTCTGCATGCGTGTCCTTCTTCAAAGAAGTTACGAATTTTGGAAAAACATCTACGTGTGCTTTATAGATTTTGAGAAAGCGTTTGACCGAGTTCAACATGATTTGCTTTTCAATTATCTAGAATCAAGAGGGATAGATAACTATGATCTCAGACTACTTAAACGCCTATCTATAATCAAGTAGTTACTATTAAAGTGGACAACGTGTCTACTAATAAAATCTCTTTAAGAGGAGTGAGACAAAGGTGCGTTATGTCACCAATCTTATTTAACATGTACTCCGAAAAAATGTTTGTAAAAACTCTATATGGCAGACAAGAATGTGTAAAGATCGGTGGAGAAGTCATTAACAAACATAAAATACGAAAATGACTCAGTCATACTCACTGAGAGCTTCGAAGATCTACAAACCCTAATCAACTTGGTTAACGAATCAAGCCGTCGCGTCGTAGAGACCTTAAAATTAACATTGACAAAACTAAGTGTATGTTAGTAGGAAAAATAAATGAAGATCCCAATCAGTTACTATTGGACAACAAAATTATAGAACAGGTTGATCATTTTAAATATCTCGGTAGTTGATTGAATATAGAAGAAGACTCTAATGAAGAAATACGCGCACGTCTTGTAATAGCGCGCAAGACATTCATGTCCTGGAAATCGGTCTTGTGCAACAAAAATCTGTCAATTCCTCTTTGCAAAAAGGTCCTCAGTTGTAACGTATGGTTGGTTTTGCTCTACAGTTGCGACACATGGACGCTCAAAATCTCAAACATGAATAGTTTGGAAACATTTGAGATGTGGTGTTACCGTCGCTTACTGAAAATATCATGGGTTACAAACACCTCCAATAAGCAAGTACTTAGCATAATTCACACAGAAAGAACACTGCTAAATACAATAAAGAAGAGAAAAACTGAATATTTCGGATATATCATTAGATGACCGAAATACCAATTACTTCGCCTCATTATACAGGGAAACATAGAGGGAAGAAGATGGATCGGAAGAAAGAAACTGTCTTGGCTACGCAATATTAGACAGTAGACAGGCCTGACAGTTAAAGATCTGTTTCGAGCAGCAGCCGAACCAGAAAAATTCCACGATATCTATATGACGATCGCCAATGTTTGAAGCAGTCAGGGCACTAGAAGAAGAAGAAGAATAATAATAATGGTTAGTTGGGCCAATCCGTTTGAAATCTTTTTCTTATAGAACATTTTCTAATGCGGCTGGAGTTGTTTAGAAGAATTCAAACAGGTGATTCAAAAAATTATAGAAAAATGAACATTGTGGTACGTAAACAACATTTCTAAATATGTACCACACATTTTCGTTTAAAAAATCCTCTAAAATGAAAGAGAACTGCTTTATCGGCTTTGCGTTTACTTGACGTAGAAATTCGTGGCTAAATAAAACCGATTCTAACCTTACTTTTTTATTGTTTTTGTTCAGTAATTTTAATTTCAAAGAATTATTGTCACTTCGGAAATGTTTCACCAAAGAGAATCGTGGAAAAGAACGTGTCGATTATATTATAAAATACTAAATATACTCCTCTTGTCTTCTCAATATGTCGCCATTATTGTCCAATTACAACTATTGCTAAAATCCATATTGCTCTTTTGGTATGTTGTTGTATTTTCCGTTCCATCTTTAATTCGATACTCTTCGTATTATTTTGGCTTCGAAAATATTAAATACTAGAAATAATAGGCAGCGTTGCCCGGGTTACGGAGGCCCATGTAGACCTACTTTTGTAGTTCCACTCATCACGTGATATTTTAGTGTTGTATTTCAATCAAAGGAATGTAACTTTAAACTAAACATACGCTAAAAAGTGGCCGTAAAGTACGCGACATTGAATTAATTAAGAAGGTAGAAAATGACAACGAACTTGATTCTTGTGAAAGTTTGGAAATTTTTAAAAACAGAATTTTGCTAATGAATAACGATGATCACGGTCCCTTAGGATTTTTGGAATTGTTCAAGCTTACATAAGAATCAATGAATGACACGCAGATAGTATATATATAAGCTTCCTATTGTTTTTATTTTTAGTATCGGTTCGATGATGATGATAGCTTAGCTATTGAAACACGTGTCCGAGTATAGTTTTTGTGCAGTTTTCGGTATTTTGTTTTTCAGTGTTTTCTTTCTAGCATGTAGCATGTAACCGTTAACCTAAAATATATGACAAATGTCGCGGTTAACCTAAAATGCTTGACACATATGATTACTGTGCAAAAATGACGTATCCAGAAGGTTGCGTAGTACGATTGATAAATTAATTGAAGTGGAACTTAGTGTTGAAGATGCACGAAGGACTCAAAATGGTAAATAATTACATTTTGCTTAATTATAAATTATATTTTGTTGTTTTGAAAATAATTAACCTAACTGATGTAGTTTTTCTTCAGATATGCGTTTTGCCACTTAAATAATGAACAAGTATTAATAAGAGGCATGCACGAGCTCAGGGAATACCAGATAAAAAAATACTTTTTAACATTTTTAATATATTGGACTGGTAAAATATGTAAAATAAAGTAATTATAAAATCTTGAAAACCTAAAACGACTTTTTAAATTTTTCATTTAAATAAGATCCCACGACGCACTCGTAATACAAAATCTGCCGTCGAAGAGACCTTTTTCGTCTTTTACAAGATCCCACATACCATTCTTTATTTGAGCTTGATAAAATCCTAGATTGTATGTTATTTCTTCTCTTAATCAACCAAGGCAACATAACGCTCGTAATAGCAGCCTTATTGAATAAATTGACACAAAATCAGTTCATCTTAAACCATCACTTATAACGACGACACGTTAGTGGATCTTGAATTTCTGTGGTCGTGGTCTTGAGCTTTGCGGAAGTTTAGTGGAATGCAACCCTTAGTGTCGTCCTTCATTTTTTCTTTCTAGCATGTCACTGTTAACCGAAAATACTTGTCAAATGTCATGGTTAACCTAAAATGTTTGACACATATTTTACATTATACAATTTTATTGTCTCTTCTTCTTTTAATCATCTTAATTATTCCAGTACCATTAATTTATTTTTTAAGCTTTTCTACATCTAGTTTTCTTTGTTGATGCATCTATATCGCATTATATTATTTCATTTATTTTCTTGCTATCAGGCACCGTAATTTGAAATATTCTTTGTTATTTTTTGAGATTTTGTTCAGGAGAGCCTGTAAATTATCTGTTTGGCTTACGACTGCAATTATTCTATCCGCAGAAAACTTCTTCAAACGGTTACACTTAATTTGGGAAATAAGACATCGAAGTTCATTATTTTCACTTCACGGAATAAAGAAAGTTTTGAATTTATTTCTTCTTTCAATTTATTAAAATATTAATGCATAACTTAGATATGTATCACAGAGTTATTTTACTTAAAGAAATATACTGACATCCAAAATTTTCTACAGATTTCAATAAATTTATTCTTTTCTAATGGGCTAGTTTGGTTTGCAATTTGTGAATGAAGATTTCCGACAATGAGTTGGATTTTTTATTTTTGATATCGATGAATTAAACTTTAAAAAGAAAGTGCACATTATGTTAAATTACGGAATTACGGAGAAACGAATTCAATTATTTTTCATCTTATTTATCGCATCAATCATCTGGAATTAGATTAAAGTTGAATAATAAGCAATGATTTTTTAATCATATACTTACCGAAAGCTGCCCACATTAACTTCGTACAGAAGTAAATTTATTTAATAAACGTTCATAATAAAATAATAACTAAAAACTAAACCAACTAAACACTATTAACTGTGTTATTGTTAATTAATAAATCGCAAATAAAAACATTTTTCTAAGCTTAACCTAAATTCAAAAGGTAGGAACAATTGATAGCAAGTACCACTATAAATAAAAGGTACTAACTTAAAATAGAGAACAAAATTAACACTATAATTGTAAATCGTTTAACATTTTTTTATTGATTCACAATTCCTCGGTCTAGAAAAATTATAGTCTGCAACACGTTTAGAATGGCTATTCCGCACTGTAACGTTAAAAACTCTGTAAACTAAGAACACACTTAAAATGCACCGGCTAAAGTTCAGATAAATGCTACGTAGACTCTCTAAGGTGTCATGGGAATGTTTGCTTTTGGTTTAGGTTTTGTTGCTTACTTTTATAGAGATGCTTCTCAACTAAAAACGTAAATAATAATGAATAAACAGGCGCCAGCTTATTTATTAAAGGAAAACAAGCAAAACCTTTAAGGGAATAAAACAAATTTCAACCAAAAACATAAATCTAATAATCAAATCAAATTCAGCATTAAATAATAAACAAAACACATTGACAATCGTCTACTCTAGTAATGATTTGACGGTATCAAATGAAAGATTAAATTAAATGAACTTAAAACTATCAACATAAAACGCGAGGATCCTTTACAAGCGTTAAAAACGTTACTAAACTAAAATAACTTATTAAAGATAGTGAAATGTAAATTCGCCGCTCAAACGGCAACTCAAAAAGATAAATATAATAGGAAGGAAATTTGAAAAGAAACTCTAGTTCAGTTTTGTTGCAACGTTTCGCATTAAAGTAGTCAATGCTTCATCGGGCAGTGCTGAAATAAATGAGTTTTTAAAACGGTGTTAATTGGAACTGATAAAACATGATCACCATTCATTAGTTGATTATAATAATTATTTAAACATTTAAAACTTGTACGTATTAACATGAAGAAATTTGTAGTAATGACAAATGCTAATTACTATCATTACTACAAATTCCTTCATGTTAATACGTACAAGTTTTAAATGTTTAAATAATTCTTATAATCAACTAATGAATGGTGCTCACGTTTTTTCAGTTCCAATTAACACCGTTTTAAAAACTCATTTATTTCAGCACTGCCATAAAGCATTGACTACTTCAATGCGAAACGTTGCAACAAAATTATTATTAACATAAAAGGAAGACCATCTCACCAGATAAATATAATGTAGTCGTAAACTAATAAGATAAAATAAAGGTAATCACGACGGCTGTACTTAATTGTGAACGGCTTAGGCCGACTTTAGTTTGTCAAAATTAACTTCAATGCACGGAAAGTTTGAATTGTTAATATTACGAAAGCACTTACTTGAAGTTCGTTGTGTTCGTTAATAAGGGACGTTGAATTTTTCGAAACCCGAATAGATAGAAATCAAAAGCACAAAACGATGACAAATATTCTTCAATTTTGGAATACACGTTTACTCTTCTAAATCAAACTTTTTTTAAACGGAACGTACACAACACCAATAACGTAGATAGATTCGCTATAAAGTTAATAAATTAATTCAAATTTTGTTTTACTCAAAACGAAACAGATTAAAACGTAAAACGTACTCAATGCGTGGTTGTACTTCTTACCACTCGGTCGCCATTGTTATTCTTCGTCTCGCGGAAAAAGGTTACTCATGTATAAAATGCAAGCTAGCGGGGAAAATGCGCGCCTAATTTAAATATAAGGTAGCGATCAAGTTTTGGAACGCTACAGCACTCATGAAACTATTCCACTTGTGCAGAATATGCCATATTCCAAACTTGGTACAGAATACAGGTGTCCGAAGATATCCGGGAAAACACGAAAAACTACGTTTTCGAAAAGTCCAATATTTTCGTAATCGTGCAAGTTACAAAAAAATTTCTCAAACAAAAAGTTGCTTGTTGCGTCTAGGGAATTTATTATTTTCTAAATGGATCTTCATTTTCTTCATCTTGAGTTTTATCATGAAAAACCTTCAACGACCTCTAGTTTTACAACTTGACGAAGGTTTAGGTTAAGAATATTAAGTAAGTAGTTTGGGATGTGTTGAATGAGATTTTGTATTGATTGATCGAAGTTCTACGGCTACTCCACAAGAATTTGGGATTTCATCTCGATGTTACACGTGGAGGTTTTTACTGAAGAGATCACAGAACTTGTGACCTACACTTTTATCAGTAAAGCTTTTGCTTTTACCGTCAGATGGAGGTAAAAGTACTGTAACTACTTTGTATTGGTTGGACTCATTCTGATAACTCAATTCTTTTTTAATATTACGTTAGTGCTGAACGAAAAAGGAGTCGCGGTGCAAGGGAAACAATTCATGCACTACTAGCTAACCGAGTTTAGCTTTTACTGTAAAAGCGACATCGGCCAACTTTCAAATCTATAACATCGACAAAAGCAACCAGGAACTAAGCAAATCCATTACAATAAGCATTGAATGAAAGCTGGGAGGTACTGATGGAAGAACTTGAATTGGTGCTTCAAAGAAGTTATGGGAAAATACGCAATGTCGTACGCCAATAATGCATTTAAGTATGTACCAAACTGATCCGTTTAAACAAATAAAGGAGTAAACTGTTTTACCGACTCGGATTTGATTGGTGCTTACAATCCAATTCTAACTTTATGTTTTGTTTATTTTAATAATGTTTAATACTTTTGTTTAACGATTATATATTAGTTACGTTATGTGAATCATTGTTTTATTCAGTAATTACAATTATAGGATTTAGAGACATTTGGGCAAAGAAAATTCGGGAATGAATGCGTCGATTACGTAGTAGGCGAGGCGGTTCAAATTCTTGAACTCGTATAACGCTTCGAAACTGGTTGGCGGCGGTTTGTTGTTGTTCCGATAGTAACGATGTACCTAGACTCGCCTTTGATACTCTTGTCTCTCTACTAACGTGGCTTGTATCGCTACTCGGTCTTGAACTTTGTCTTGTCAAAGGTCGGCCCAAAATTGCGACCGACGATACATCATTGCGCGTTTTCCACAGAATACCACTATTGACTTTATTAGTTTATTTTTCTAATACATAATATTTGCATGTTTGTTTTGTTTTTTTATTAAAAAAATTGGTTGTTGAAGAAAGTGCATTCCGTTTTTTCATACTTCCTTCTATGTGGAAGGTCTTGTCCAATGTCAATTTCTAAATAATTTGCTTTATATTCATTTTTTTGTAATGTGTTTAATTTGAGAACTAAATTTTATCATTACTTTTAATTTAGTTTTGTTTTACTTTGTAAATATTTTTGTACACTTTGTTTATTAATTGGAATTTTATTGGTGTGAAATTCGTAGTGACAAGGACCATCCTAATGCGTTTTTGTTTGTAAGATGACGTTCCAGCCGATCGTGTTCTTTGCAATTCACGCCACCTTTGCTTTTGCGAGCAAGTTACGTCTTTCGCCTTTAGTCTTTGGATTTAATTCTCAACGCCTGCTGATTTCCAGCCGACGATTTTAAAGTATGCTAGTTGGGCATAGCCGACTACGATGAGTGTTTGAAAGACGTGTATTACAGCGCTTTGGTTCATCTTGAAAACGGAATGCCGGTGATTAACACACCGCCTTTAAATCCTGTTGAGATTCCGAGTGCTGTCATGGAAATTGAGAACTTTGTGCTTAATTTCGTCAATCTCAAGCTCTTTAACATTACGAAATTGAAGATCGCGAATGTTAAGTGAGTATAGGAATTTTGTATATGGGATGCGTTTGTGTATTGAGCGATCGAAGATCTTCGAACACTTCAGAAAAATTTTAAGCACACTTTGACTTCTCCGACGAAGACGTCACGGTAATCTGCGACTACACTTTAACCGGAAAGCTTATGTTTGTACGCGTCTATAGCGATGGAAAAGTAGTAATCTCTTTCAGTGAGTTTATGGTATGACTGGAAAATTTGGTCCAGGTAAAAGAAACGGTAAAGGCAAACGTTTACAAAAATTCTGCCAAAACGCAAAACTAATGATTACTAACACTTGGCTGAAACTCCCAAAACGACGCCTTTACACGTAGAAATCACCGCAAGATGGATACCAAAATCGAATTGCACGAAACCAAATCGACTTCATTATGATAAACCATCGCTTCCGAAATAGTATTAAGTCAGTAAAAACATACCCCGGTGCAGATATAAACTCAAACTATAACTTGCTTTTGTTCTGTTTTTCAAGTTAAACTAAAAAAGATAATACAACTATCTAAATCGAACAGACTAGAACTAGAACTGTTCAAGAATCCAGAAACAGAAAACAGCTACCCAAGAGATAAATAACAAAATACATAAAATTACGAAGACATCCATACAAAACAAGAATGTTAATGAAACGCGGTCGGATATTAAAACTTCACTTCTTAATAAAACAAGAGCCTTATTAAAAAATAACAAGAAAACAAAAAGAAGGAATGGATGAAACCTTATGGATCAGCAAAGAAGGTATAAAAAATAGAGACAAAGAAAAGGACGTCGAGGTTAATCGAATAATAAAAGAGCCAGGAACGGAATTCGAAAAAATCTAGAGCAACGCGTGCTAAAGGACTCTGAATGGGAGAATTCTAACAAATGCTAATGAACACTGCAAAGAATGGGAGCTACATCTCAAATCTGTTTGAAGACGTAAACCGCAAAGCGAAGAACATCCCTCGCTAATGACGAGTTGAAGAGAGGCCTGCCATATTGAAAGTAGAAGTTGAAACAGTTATACGACAGGCTAAGAATAACAAAGCCCTGGACCAGACCAGATTCCAACCGAACTACGGAAGCTAGTTGGATGACGATAGCATGACTGTGATAACAACATTCTTAATCAAATTTATAACAGTGGTCAAATACCAAAGGACTCTGTTAGAATCTCTTTTCATTACACTGCCAAAGAAAACAAGACCTAATAAATGTAGTGACTTAAGACTCGTAAGCTTGATTAGTCATATTCTTAAAATTTTGCTGCGAATCCTACAAAAGCGCATTTATTCACTATGTGAAAGAGAATTGGGTAATACACAATTTGGCTCCCGAAATGGATTGGGAACTTGAGAAGCACTCTTCTGCATGCGTGTCCTTCTTCAAAGAAGTTACGAATTTTGGAAAACATCTATGTGTGCTTTATAGATTTTATGTTGCTGACCGAGTTCAACATGATTTGTTCAATTATCTAGAATCAAGAGGGATAGATAACTATGATCTCAGACTACTTAAACGCCTATCTATAATCAAGTAGTTACTATTAAAGTGGACAACGTGTCTACTAATAAAATCTCTTTTTAAGAGAGGAGGGAGACAAAGGTGCGTTATGTCACCAATCTTATTTAACATGTACTCCGAAAAAATGTTTGTAAAAACTCTAGTGGCAGACAAGAATGTGTAAAGATCGGTGGAGAAGTCATTAACAAACATAAAATACGAAAATGACTCGGGCCATACTCACTGAGAGCTTCGAAGATCTACAAACCCTAATCAACTTGGTTAACGAATCAAGCCGTCGCGTCGTAGAGACCTTAAAATTAACATTGACAAAACTAAGTGTATGTTAGTAGGAAAAATAAATGAAGATCCCAATCAGTTACTATTGGACAACAAAATTATAGAACAGGTTGATCATTTTAAATATCTCGGTAGTTGATTGAATATAGAAGAAGACTCTAATGAAGAAATACGCGCACGTCTTGTAATAGCGCGCAAGACATTCATGTCCTGGAAATCGGTCTTGTGCAACAAAATCTGTCAATTCCTCTTTGCAAAAGGTCCTCAGTTGTAACGTATGGTTGGTTTTGCTCTACAGTTGCGACACATGGACGCTCAAAATCTCAAACATGAATAGTTTGGAAACATTTGAGATGTGGTGTTACCGTCGCTTACTGAAAATATCATGGGTTACAAACACCTCCAATAAGCAAGTACTTAGCATAATTCACACAGAAAGAACACTGCTAAATACAATAAAGAAGAGAAAAAACTGAATATTTCGGATATATCATTAGATGACCGAAATACCAATTACTTCGCCTCATTATACAGGGAAACATAGAGGGAAGAAGATGGATCGGAAGAAAGAAACTGTCTTGGCTACGCAATATTAGACAGTAGACAGGCCTGACAGTTAAAGATCTGTTTCGAGCAGCAGCCGAACCAGAAAAATTCCACGATATCTATATGACGATCGCCAATGTTTGAAGCAGTCAGGGCACTAGAAGAAGAAGAAGAATAATAATAATGGTTAGTTGGGCCAATCCGTTTGAAATCTTTTTCTTATAGAACATTTTCTAATGCGGCTGGAGTTGTTTAGAAGAATTCAAACAGGTGATTCAAAATTATAGAAAAATGAACATTGTGGTACGTAAACAACATTTCTAAATATGTACCACACATTTTCGTTTAAAAAATCCTCTAAAAATGAAAGAGAACTGCTTTATCGGCTTTGCGTTTACTTGACGTAGAAATTCGTGGCTAAATAAAACCGATTCTAACCTTACTTTTTATTGTTTTGTTCAGTAATTTTAATTTCAAAGAATTATTGTCACTTCGGAAATGTTTCACCAAAGAGAATCGTGGAAAGAACGTGTCGATTATATTATAAAATACTAAATATACTCCTCTTGTCTTCTCAATATGTCGCCATTATTGTCCAATTACAACTATTGCTAAAATCCATATTGCTCTTTTGGTATGTTGTTGTATTTTCCGTTCCATCTTTAATTCGATACTCTTCGTATTATTTTGGCTTCGAAAATATTAAATACTAGAAATAATAGGCAGCGTTGCCCGGGTTACGGAGGCCCATGTAGACCTACTTTTGTAGTTCCACTCATCACGTGATATTTTAGTGTTGTATTTCAATCAAAGGAATGTAACTTTAAACTAAACATACGCTAAAAAGTGGCCGTAAAGTACGCGACATTGAATTAATTAAGAAGGTAGAAAATGACAACGAACTTGATTCTTGTGAAAGTTTGGAAATTTTAAAAACAGAATTTTGCTAATGAATAACGATGATCACGGTCCCTTAGGATTTTTGGAATTGTTCAAGCTTACATAAGAATCAATGAATGACACGCAGATAGTATATATATAAGCTTCCTATTGTTTTTATTTTTAGTATCGGTTCGATGATGATGATAGCTTAGCTATTGAAACACGTGTCCGAGTATAGTTTTTTGTGCAGTTTTTCGGTATTTTGTTTTTCAGTGTTTTCTTTCTAGCATGTAGCATGTAACCGTTAACCTAAAATATATGACAAATGTCGCGGTTAACCTAAAATGCTTGACACATATGATTACTGTGCAAAAATGACGTATCCAGAAGGTTGCGTAGTACGATTGATAAATTAATTGAAGTGGAACTTAGTGTTGAAGATGCACGAAGGACTCAAAATGGTAAATAATTACATTTTGCTTAATTATAAATTATATTTTGTTGTTTTGAAAATAATTAACCTAACTGATGTAGTTTTTCTTCAGATATGCGTTTTGCCACTTAAATAATGAACAAGTATTAATAAGAGGCATGCACGAGCTCAGGGAATACCAGATAAAAAATACTTTTAACATTTTTAATATATTGGACTGGTAAAATATGTAAAATAAAGTAATTATAAAAATCTTGAAAACCTAAAACGACTTTTAAATTTTTCATTTAAATAAGATCCCACGACGCACTCGTAATACAAAATCTGCCGTCGAAGAGACCTTTTTCGTCTTTTACAAGATCCCACATACCATTCTTTATTTGAGCTTGATAAAATCCTAGATTGTATGTTATTTCTTCTCTTAATCAACCAAGGCAACATAACGCTCGTAATAGCAGCCTTATTGAATAAATTGACACAAAATCAGTTCATCTTAAACCATCACTTATAACGACGACACGTTAGTGGATCTTGAATTTCTGTGGTCGTGGTCTTGAGCTTTGCGGAAGTTTAGTGGAATGCAACCCTTAGTGTCGTCCTTCATTTTTTTCTTTCTAGCATGTCACTGTTAACCGAAAATACTTGTCAAATGTCATGGTTAACCTAAAATGTTTGACACATATTTTACATTATACAATTTTATTGTCTCTTCTTCTTTTAATCATCTTAATTATTCCAGTACCATTAATTTATTTTTAAGCTTTTCTACATCTAGTTTTCTTTGTTGATGCATCTATATCGCATTATATTATTTCATTTATTTTCTTGCTATCAGGCACCGTAATTTGAAATATTCTTTGTTATTTTTTGAGATTTTGTTCAGAGAGCCTGTAAATTATCTGTTTGGCTTACGACTGCAATTATTCTATCCGCAGAAAACTTCTTCAAACGGTTACACTTAATTTGGGAAATAAGACATCGAAGTTCATTATTTTCACTTCACGGAATAAAGAAAGTTTTGAATTTATTTCTTCTTTCAATTTATTAAAATATTAATGCATAACTTAGATATGTATCACAGAGTTATTTTACTTAAAGAAATATACTGACATCCAAAATTTTCTACAGATTTCAATAAATTTATTCTTTTCTAATGGGCTAGTTTGGTTTGCAATTTGTGAATGAAGATTTCCGACAATGAGTTGGATTTTTTATTTTTGATATCGATGAATTAAACTTTAAAAAGAAAGTGCACATTATGTTAAATTACGGAATTACGGAGAAACGAATTCAATTATTTTTCATCTTATTTATCGCATCAATCATCTGGAATTAGATTAAAGTTGAATAATAAGCAATGATTTTTTAATCATATACTTACCGAAAGCTGCCCACATTAACTTCGTACAGAAGTAAATTTATTTAATAAACGTTCATAATAAAATAATAACTAAAAACTAAACCAACTAAACACTATTAACTGTGTTATTGTTAATTAATAAATCGCAAATAAAAAACATTTTTTCTAAGCTTAACCTAAATTCAAAAGGTAGGAACAATTGATAGCAAGTACCACTATAAATAAAAGGTACTAACTTAAAATAGAGAACAAAATTAACACTATAATTGTAAATCGTTTAACATTTTTTTTTATTGATTCACAATTCCTCGGTCTAGAAAAATTATAGTCTGCAACACGTTTAGAATGGCTATTCCGCACTGTAACGTTAAAAACTCTGTAAACTAAGAACACACTTAAAATGCACCGGCTAAAGTTCAGATAAATGCTACGTAGACTCTCTAAGGTGTCATGGGAATGTTTGCTTTTGGTTTAGGTTTTGTTGCTTACTTTTATAGAGATGCTTCTCAACTAAAAACGTAAATAATAATGAATAAACAGGCGCCAGCTTATTTATTAAAGGAAAACAAGCAAAACCTTTAAGGGAATAAAAACAAATTTCAACCAAAAACATAAATCTAATAATCAAATCAAATTCAGCATTAAATAATAAACAAAACACATTGACAATCGTCTACTCTAGTAATGATTTGACGGTATCAAATGAAAGATTAAATTAAATGAACTTAAAACTATCAACATAAAACGCGAGGATCCTTTACAAGCGTTAAAAACGTTACTAAACTAAAATAACTTATTAAAGATAGTGAAATGTAAATTCGCCGCTCAAACGGCAACTCAAAAAGATAAATATAATAGGAAGGAAATTTGAAAAAGAAACTCTAGTTCAGTTTGTTGCAACGTTTCGCATTAAAGTAGTCAATGCTTCATCGGGCAGTGCTGAAATAAATGAGTTTTAAAACGGTGTTAATGGAACTGATAAAACATGATCACCATTCATTAGTTGATTATAATAATTATTTAAACATTTAAAACTTGTACGTATTAACATGAAGAAATTTGTAGTAATGACAAATGCTAATTACTATCATTACTACAAATTCCTTCATGTTAATACGTACAAGTTTTAAAATGTTTAAATAATTCTTATAATCAACTAATGAATGGTGCTCACGTTTTTTCAGTTCCAATTAACACCGTTTTAAAAACTCATTTATTTCAGCACTGCCCGATAAAGCATTGACTACTTCAATGCGAAACGTTGCAACAAAATTATTATTAACATAAAAAGGAAGACCATCTCACCAGATAAATATAATGTAGTCGTAAACTAATAAGATAAAATAAAGGTAATCACGACGGCTGTACTTAATTGTGAACGGCTTAGGCCGACTTTAGTTTGTCAAAATTAACTTCAATGCACGGAAAGTTTGAATTGTTAATATTACGAAAGCACTTACTTGAAGTTCGTTGTGTTCGTTAATAAGGGACGTTGAATTTTTCGAAACCCGAATAGATAGAAATCAAAAGCACAAAACGATGACAAATATTCTTCAATTTTGGAATACACGTTTACTCTTCTAAATCAAACTTTTTTTTTTAAACGGAACGTACACAACACCAATAACGTAGATAGATTCGCTATAAAGTTAATAAATTAATTCAAATTTTGTTTTACTCAAAACGAAACAGATTAAAACGTAAAACGTACTCAATGCGTGGTTGTACTTCTTACCACTCGGTCGCCATTGTTATTCTTCGTCTCGCGGAAAAAGGTTACTCATGTATAAAATGCAAGCTAGCGGGGAAAATGCGCGCCTAATTTAAATATAAGGTAGCGATCAAGTTTTGGAACGCTACAGCACTCATGAAACTATTCCACTTGTGCAGAATATGCCATATTCCAAACTTGGTACAGAATACAGGGTGTCCGAAGATATCCGGGAAAACACGAAAAACTACGTTTTCGAAAAAGTCCAATATTTTCGTAATCGTGCAAGTTACAAAAAAATTTCTCAAACAAAAGTTGCTTGTTGCGTCTAGGGGAATTTATTATTTTTCTAAATGGATCTTCATTTTCTTCATCTTGGATTTTATCATGAAAAAAATTCAAATTTTTTTCTGCTTTCAATTATGTGTCACAATCTTGATTCAAGGTATAAAATTTCTACGTATTTGGAAATTTATTGTATTACATCAAGTAAACCAAGGAAACAAATCTTAACAAATAACTAAACATAATCAATATTGGCAATAAAGTTAGTAGCAGTATCTCGAAAACCGTGAAAGTGGTTACTTTAATGAAAATCGAAATAAATTCCCCTAGACGAAACAAGCAACTTTTGTCTGAGAATTTTTTTTATAACTTGCACGGTCACGGAAATGTTGGACTTTTTCGAAAACGTAGTTTTTCGTGTTTTTTCGGATATCTTCGGAAGTAGTCAGAATTTTTGAGTTTTCTCTGCAGAATCTGATTCAGCATAATAAACTGTACATTTTGCCCATTTAACCAAAATTGTATCTCCATTAATAACAAAGATAGCCATGTAATCCTACTCAGTTTGGGACACCCTGTATACTATTCTTTTTCTTAAACTTTTTCCTAACCAAAATTACAAATATTACAATTGTAGGGTTCGGAAGTTTGCATCTCATACAAGTTTTTTTGAATTGTGATGCTATATGTAATACAAATATAAGGCGAGATACATCACTGTTCATCAACTAACTGACTTACAATATATTTTCTAAAGATACACAATAGTTTTGAAAATTGTTGAAACTGCAACACTAGAAAGCATTGAAAGTACATAAAAGATAAGTATGTATCTATTGAAGAGAGTATCGTTAAATTGAACAATTTATTTGTTTGCAATGCATGCCTTGTACATAAAACCCTAGACGGTAAAGAAATACGAAACCCATTCATAACAACATAATGATAGCGAACGGACACTATCACTAAATGGAAGACTTATGTCTAGTATAATGACTAAATCGATATTAGAAAACCAACAAGGCATGAAGATAATTTAATTGCAAATTTAAGAAATAAAAATCTAAATATTTTTATTAGATAACAAATTACTCTTCGGCGTAGGGATTATTTTTCACAAAGTATCTATCTTTCAGTTGTAATTCCTGCCTGTTGCAATAACTCGAACATAATAATTGTCCTTTGTCGAATTTCCTGGTTCGGTTAATCAGTTCGTAATTTAATAGAGTGAACTGCCGTTGACAGCTTTCGATGTAACATTTCCTAGAAGCCTCATGTAGTATAGTAATATCGTTCCATCAAGAAAATTATTGCGTTTCTTTTTTAAAAAATTGGTTGTTGGCAGGCGTAAAATAAAAACAAATCATCCGAAAATATCGGCAGTGATTTAAGAAGCTTTCGTAGATTGCGTGCCAATATCGGTTTTCTTCTAAATGTGTTGGAAAATCACACCCGATATTTTCATAAGTAGTCCATAAATCAAGCCACTGCCGTAGATTTATCCGTTGTAACAATTTTTGCACATAATGTTAACAACTTTATTTACATATCACTTATAAATAATTTATGAGTGTTTTATGCAGACTTCAGGGTTCAAATGCACTTGAAGAAAAATTTTTTAGATAAATTTGTAAGCGTGTAGTACGTGCACGCATTTAATAAGTACGTGAGCGTAATGTAGGTGTACCGATTTTGAAAAATATAACTAGTAATAATTATTGTGGTACGTATATTACATTCCCGGCGAACAAAAAACTAGAACGATTAGATAGATCGTGATCGAAGTAACTAATCCCCAAGAGATTTATGTTAACGTATAACGTAATGACTTACTTATTTAAAAGAAGGAGGATTAAATCAAACTGTCTTATTTATGCGAGCTTGTCGAGAGACTGAAAAGGATTTAAATACGTCTCGAATTGATACGCTGACAGTGATTGGATATAACGTGTATATATCAAATTTGATGCGAAAATATTTTAAACGTGATGGAAAAGCTAAAATGTGTTTTATGCTTATTTCACTTGAGGGAAATTTCTTCGCTGATTTGTTTTAAACAAGAAACGATACTGAGCTTTTAAATTCGCAGAAAAAGTTCGCTGAAGGGCGAAAATTAAAATGCCAGTTTTGTTTTCGAACGAAATTACATGTAATTTTTATAACAGGCGATATTTTCAATTTGCACTATTACATCTTTTAACAGCTTCAAGGTGTAAATGCACCTTGATAAATATTTTTCCAATGAGTTCGATGTTTGATTTATTTTATCTGATATCAGTAATTATCAGAAATATTTTAAGAAGTTCTTAATCGGCTTATCTTCTTTACATCTGATTATGTTGGATTACAGGTTGCAGTTGAGTAGCGTTAAGTGTAAACCTGTAACCGCTGATGCAATCTGCACTTCTGCTTTTGTGAAAAAATTGATGAAACTACTAGAAACCAATAAAAGATGGTCGGTTTCATCGTGGTTTGTAAATTCTTCCATTTAATTACCTTTACTTTCTGTATGCTTTGGATGTGTTAGGTAAATATTAAAAACTGTTAGGATTACCAATAAACCCTTAAATGTGAAAGTAATTTGTTGATTTATAATAAGAACTTATTAGAATTTTTGTACTCTTTTCCATTATTTTGCTTTGATGTGTATTTGGCTTTGCTTGACCAATGTACGATTCAAATAATCTTACACGATAATTATGTAAACAATATAAATTATATGCAGAATGTTGTTATATTCGACCGACAACGCTCTACCCCAGAGAGGTCTCGTAAATTGGTGAATTTTGATATAGGAACATGAACCTTTAAATCGCTTAGTTGCTGAGATACAGGGTGTTTCAAATAAAAATAAAAAATTTGCATTAAATCAAAATGCCTTTAAAATAGTTTATATTACTTCTTAAACAATTTACACTTAACATTTTTTCAAAATCAGATTAATAGTATGGATTGAAGCAAATTGTTTAGCAAAACGATAACGGGCAAATTGCAACTGCCCATAATAATTTGGAATGTGTCAGTACTTACAGACCTTTGTTTAAAGCAAATATCTTCAAGACCATTCATTTTAGCACTATAAAATGTTATCACTTTTTCTACCAAAAATGAATAGAGAATTGAAAAAGAATTTTTTTAATTATTTGCTGCAGTGGAACTATGTAAGGTCAATAAAAATTTATAATTTTTGTATTATATATTCCTAAATGTAGTACTGACTTTGTATTATTATTATACTTTAATGTCATTATATCCACTCGTTTCTTCTCTTCTATTTTCAGAATGCCAGATGCGCAGTTTTTCTTGTCTATAAACTATATTTTCTGAAATTTTTTAAAGTTTAAAATGGAAAATCTATCTGTTGGTAAGTATATTTTTTGAATATTTGCATGAAAACAAAATTTATTTAATGTAATTAGCAACACAATAAGCCTTGTACTATGGGTTCATAGTATTAAAAAGTTTCTATAAGTTTAAAAAAAAATAATATTATTAAAATTAATATTTATACAAATTTACTTGTATTGGCCAATATAAATGATTTCAAGACTTCAACTAAGTTAATTCATTTCGATGTTATCCGACATCAAACAATAAAGTATAGTCCAATACTAAGGATATGGATCCACAATTTTTCTTTTTAATGAACAACGCCAATCAAGGCTTCAGGGTCTTAAATTACAAGAGATTTTTATACGATCGAAAACGATTTTCATTGAATATTTGGTTCATCAATCAGTGTTTAAAAAGGAAGAAAATACCTACATTTGCCAAAATCAAAATACCCAACAACTTCACTTCGATGGTTACAGCATACTACAATTTCATTAAATTAAAGAAATGGTACTCAAAGCTAGACTCAATCAACTCAAGTTATGGTTTCTTCATAAAACAATACAGGCACAATTCAACCAGCCATTTGGGACAGCCTCGAAGATAAGATTAGAGGTAAGGTGTCTGAATTTGGAGCCAAGTTATTTACTAAGTTACATAAGAAACTAAAATATTTAAATAGTTTCTCAAAACCTAAATTTGTTAGATCGAATCACTTCAAATCAATTCCACGTTTTCTAAAAATGAAATTAATTTTCTAAATAAAGGCTTAAAATTTTCCCCACATATCGAACCTAGTAAAATAATTTTCAATCAATTTAAAGCAGGCATTGAATACATAAACAAAACTGAGCCCACCATAAATAACTACTTAAATATTTTATTAAATGACTTCCCTTCCAATCACTCTAATTTTTTAAATTCTCCTTTTTTATAATAAAAAAAGAATAAACCATTAGCCCATCATAAAATCGATAAAGGAAAAAGTTGCTGTTAATAATCTATTAATCACTAAAGCTGACAAAGGCAATTGTCTCGTTATCATAAACAAAGAGATTTACATCAACAAAACACAAAATTTGTTAAACTCAGTTGATTTCACAATAGTTAATTCGTCCCCTTTACAATCTCTAAGTTTATCCACCTTAAAAATTTTATCACAATGCTATACCACTTTTGAACATTTCAATTTATTACCCTCCAAATTACGTTTACCCAATCCTAAATTACCTAAATTATAGAGTTTACCAAAGATTCATAAACAAGATCTCCCTATCAGACCCATGGTCAGTTTCTCAGATTCACCCATTTATTTGTTATCTAAGTTTTTATCTAAAGTTTTGTCCAATTATTCAAATTTTACAGCCACCAATTCGGTCAAAAAATCTTTACAACTAGTCACACATTTACAAAAATTAAATCTGTCCTTAAATTCCAGTTATACACTCATTTCATTTGATATAAAAACCTTTTTCCTTCTATCCCACCCCTCGAAACACTACAGTTGATTTCTAATCTTTTAGTCGATAGCGATTTTCCTGACATGGTTGTCACTGATCTCATATCTTTAATAAGTTTTTGTTTAAACAATGTATTCTTCACTATCAATAATAAAATTTATAAACAACTACAAGGTTTACCCATGGGTTCACCTATTTTTCCCATCTTAGCAGAAATTTTTTTAGATAATTTAGAATCTTCATTTATCTTAAATAATAACCCATGTTTACAACACATTGTAGTTTGGAAAAGATAGGTTGACGATATTTATTTTCTCAATTATTTGAATACCATACACCCCAGAATAACTTTCACCGTAGAATCTTCAATAAACAATAAATTACCGTTTCCAGATTTATTTATCTCCATTAATGATTCAAACATCTTCGAATTTGATATCTATCGTAAACCTACAACGATTTACCAAGTTATCCCCTTTGATTCCAATCATCATTTTACTCACCAAATTGCTGCCTTTAACCACCTTTTTAATAGACTTTTTAATATCCCTTTGAATAAATCAAATTTCAACAAAGAATTAGAGATTATTTTCCATATTGCACATATCAATAAATTCCCAACTTCCATTATTACTAGTCTCCTGAATAAATTTCAATATAAATATAACCTCAAATTATTTACTACTTTATCTTTCACTAACAATCTTTCAACCAATAAATATGTCTCCCTACCACACATATCCGATTTCGTTTATACTGTTAAGAAATTACAAAAACTTATGTCATCCAAAATCAGTTTTTCTATATCGACCAACTTATCTTCAATCTTTAGACCCACATTACAGAATACTCATAATCAGGATAATGGTGGTATTTATAAATTAACATGTTCCTGTAAATCCTTTTACATTGGCAGGACTTTCAGAAATTTCAACACAAGATTAAAAGAACATCTTAGGTATATTCATCACCCTGAAAAATATTTACACAACATTTCTCAGATTAAATCGACATTTACACAACATATTATCTCCAATAAATACAAAGTAATAAAACATCATCTCATACACCCCTTTAATTGCAACCATCATAGTAAACAAGTCCTTGACATTTGGAAATGATTTATATACAATCTTCAGATCAATCACTTTTAATCAATGAATTTAAACATTTAGGCGATCTTATTTTAAATTATGATTAATTTAATTACTGAGCTCATTTTCAGACACCTTACCTCTATTAATTATTCATCATTTTCACAAATAATTCAAACACTTTTAGTTTTAAGTTAGTTTTAACCTTTTACAGTTTACAGTTTCCTTCCTTACCAACAGTTCATTACAGTAATCTTTTTAACTTTAACTTGACACATGAAAAATCTCCCTCCTTTTACATTAACACATTTCACTGTTCGTTTCCTTAAATGTCACGTTCAAGGTATTTCAACCCAATGAAGTGGTTTCTACCACTTTTATTGTTATTAATTATGACCAAATGGTCCTACAATTATCTTCAATTATTTCCTTTCTTTTTAAAATTGTTAAAAAACTTTCATAATTTAACTAAGAATGTTTTAATCTTCAACTTTATAAAAAAAATTTTTACGACAACTTATAACCTCATTTAGGTAAGTCACATTTTAATGTTAATAATGTTTTCTATAAAAATGTCTTTGTAGTATTTCTTTGATAATGATGATAATTTATTATATCAGTCGAAACTAGTTAGACTAATATTTAAACAAATTTACTTGTATTGGCCAATATAAATGATTTCAAGACTACTAACTAAGTTAATTCATTTCGATGTTATCCGACATCAAACAATAAACTACAAAATTTTCCCGAGGAGTCCCGATTAAAATTCCAATGTTTCCATGAATAGTAATGCTTTTACTTCATGGGGGTAAACATTTTGGCTTCGCATCTTTGCGCCATTTTTATTTACAACCGTTTTCGTTACTGTATGTATGCATTCTCATATCACTGTCCCCATTTATACAATATACTAGGTGATGTGAATCGATTATTTCGTATTTAAAATGATAATATGTTTACAACTGAAAAATGCATGCAAATGTGTCAAATCTTAAATTACGTTGTTAACAAAGTATTTGCTAGACTAAACATATTTTTCAAATACTTTCTTTGGACCGAAAATAGATTACGATTTAAAATTTAACTTAACTGAATTTTATTTAGGTATTACTTTGCAATTGAGGCATTTACCTTTATATATTATTTTTAGAAAATCTTCGCACCTTAACAAAGAAACACCTTTTTGATGTTGTATACGTGGAAAACACGAAACAAACTTGACGAACTATGTGATTGAAAAATACTGCATAGAAGATTGTTCTGAAGATGTGAAGGAAAAAGTTGTCCAAATTCTCAGTCGCTTCTCGAGTAAAATCTCTAGAAGATGGGAACTTAGTAATAGAAAATTGGACCGCTTTTTTCGAGCAAATAAACAGTGGCTTAAGAGTAACCTTGCTTTCCCAGAAGATATTTACCGCATGAAACCAAGGCCAGAGGATGAACCGGGACCCAGTCGCGGTCGTCGTCAACCTGAAAAACCTAGAATTAGCAAACGCAGCCCGGAGGTCTCTAAGAGCGGTTGAAAAGAGACACGCTGCCGCAGTTGTAAACGAAGCAACACAGCCAACTTCTCTCATGGCAAAAAAATCAAAATGGCCTTCAAATCGTCACTTGAACCCACCCATTTTGTCCCTTACACGCCACAGAAAGTCCTGCCTTTAATTATTGATTCTAAACTTACAAAGCACCAGTATTTGTCTATGAGATTGGGAGCTAAAGAAAGGGGAGCATATCTATATCCCTCATATACAAAAATACTGCAAGCCAAAGCTGATTGTTACCCCGAAAATATAACAGTAGACGATAAAACTGCCGAGGTTGAATTTCAATCGCTTCTTGACCATACAGTCAAGCGACTTTTAGCAACACAAGAAATGGTTCTTGATCAAACTTTCTCATCAGATTTAGATGAACCTGTTCACCTGCAGCTTATTTGTAAATGGGAATGCGACGGAGTACCGGTCATAGTCGTTACAAGCAAATGAAGGAGCAGAAATTCTATCCGACAAGCAACTGTTTGTAACTTGCCTGGTCCAACTTTAGCTTTATCACACCCGAAAATCAGTTCATGAGCAAGTAAACAATCAAATCATTATTTGGAAACATCCAAGAACATCATCAACTCGCTTTTGCAGGCTAATCAGGGTTCAATTTGCAAAGGAAACCGTGAAATGAACGAAAGCCGAAGTAGAACACATCAAAAGACAAGCAAACACTCTCATACCTACAGAAGTATCTGATGATGATGAGAAAACATTCTCCTTGTCTCATACATTAATAATGTCTATGGTTGATGTCAAGGTCTGCAACGTCGTTTCATCTAATTCTTCCCAACAAATTTGTTACATTTGCCGTACCTCACCAAAAGAAATAAACGACATTCAAAAAATGACAGCCAAAATTTCGGATCCAAATACTTTTGCCTATGGATGATCCACGTTTCACGCATGGATACAACTTTTCGAGTGTTTACTTTACATTAGTTATCGCCTAGAAGTGGATAAGTGGCGAGTGAGAGGTAAGGAAGAGAAAGAAAGTGTGAAAGCTAGGAAGAAAAAAGTCGTCAACCGATTCCGATCAGAAATGGGACTGTTAGTCGACCTACCTCATCCAGGGAGAAGTGAAACGACGAATGATGGAAATACTACTCGACGGTTCTTCGGAAACAGTATTCTTGCAGCAAGTATAACTAGAATCGGTTGGTCACTTATCGAACGTTTTGCCATCATCTTACAAACTCTATCCAGCGAATTTGAGATAAACGTTTCAAAGTTCGATAAATTTGCTCTGGAAACAGCCAAATTATTTGTCCACTTGTATCCCTGGTTTTACATGCCACCCAGTGTCCACAAAATTCTTATCCACTCCCCCCAAGTTATTTCCTCTTTCCGCGGAAGAATCAAGGAACAAGGCCATGAAAAGGTTCCGCGAGTCCCACTCAAGAAAATTTGTCAAGAAAGATACTAATAAAGATCTGCCCCATATGCTACTTATTTCATCTGATCCCTTGATTTCAAGTTTAAGGCGACTTCCGAAAAAGACCAGCGGAGAATTTGCTTAGGAGGTATTGGACTTGCTGATCTTTTCAACTTTAACATCATCTCTTGATGAGGAGGGGCTATCGGAACAAGAGGAACAGTAGTCCGGACCCAAATCCGAATCAGAGTCCGATTAAAACAGCCCGTAAGTTAATTAAATTTAATTTTCTTTTATAAAATATTGTTTTTTGAGCTATAAATTCATTTTAGAGAAAAAATTATGATATCGTATTTTTGTCCACCTAAATCGATATTTCGTACCACTGTGCACTGAGTAAATTTTTGAAAAGTTAGTTTCTTTCTTAAAGAGCATATTGGTCACCAAATTTGAAAAAAAATTTTAAAGGCATGTTCCTATATCAAAATTCACCAATTTACGAGACCTCTCTGCGGTACAGCGCAACTGAAAATTTGCTCAAATTAGTATAATTTCAAAACCTGGTAAACTTGATGAGGAAACCACATCCTACAGACCAATAAGTCTGTTACCTATAATGTCGAAAGTTCTCGAAAGACTTCTACTAATAGAAAAAAATGTGTTCGGCCGTTTTCTTGACATTCGACAAGCTTTCGACAAGGTTTGGCATGAAGGGTTGCTTTATAGACTTAAGACCCATCTTCCATGTCAGCTTTATCTTATACTAAAATCATACATTCAAGATAAGTACTTTCAAGTCAAATTAAGCAGCACATTATCTATTTACCAAGATATTTCTTCCGGAGTGCCTCAAGGCAGTGTGCTTGGTCCATATTTGTATCTGATATATTGGGCTGATTTACAAACTACCGAAGACACTGTGATAGCCAGTTTCGCTGACGATACAGTAATTATCTCAACCAATCATGACCATACAACTACTTCGAAAAATTACAAGACCATTTAAAACTGTTAAAAAATTGGTTTAAACGATGGAGAATTAAAGTTACCACTAATAAATCTATCTATTAACAATGCTTCAATACCATTAAAAAAATAGGTCAAATATCTCGGACTACATTTGGACGAAAAATTAAACTGGAGAGCACATATAAAGGCTAAGAAACAATAAATTAGTATAAAAGTTAGACAAATGTACTGGTTAATAGGGAAAAATTCCCAGCTATCGCTAGAAAGTAAACTTGCTCTATATAAAGCTATGATAAAACCAATATGGACCTACGTAATAGAACTCTGGGGGTGCAATCTAAAATCCTTCGCATGGTAACGAATTTTCCCTGGTTCGTCTCCAACATAACAATTCATAATGGCATAAAAATGTCATTTATAACTAATGAAAATACGTGCTATTAAACACACAAATAGAAACATAGGGCACCAAAATCAATTAATAGCTGTCATCCTATGACAAACAGAAGATTAAAGAGGTGGTGGCCAGAAGACCTACTTAGGTGAATATTGGTGAACCGTCAATGGTCGGTTTCTCATTTCAACCTAATGTAAAAACATTTACTTATTACTCAACAATGTATCGAGTAGATTGTAAATATGCAGTTCCAATAAAAAAAAATTAACAGTTACTCAGTTTTTAAACAATGTTACGTATTAGATTTTATAAATTTTTGTTGTTATATTAAATTTTTTAATGATTTTTAATAAATTTAAAGAAAACTGTTGAAAGAATGAAAGGAAATTGTAAAAATAATCTATTTATTTAAAATCTTCAACATTTTGACCCAACATATTTTAATCTTTTTATGGAGTTTAAAATATTATAGGCGTTCCAGTTGGTTCAAAAAGTGGGTAGAAAATTATGGATACTTAAAATGTTTTATGTGCGTTGTCTTCTAAATAATTTATTTATAACTTTGCAAAATTAATAAATATTGCAGCACCACATGCTGCTGGTTTTAGTGTCGCAGCGCAAATGGGTATATTGTTGATTACACATTAAGCATTGGCCTTTCCTTACGGATTACTGAAACTTAGTTTTTTTTATTTTCTTACGAAAACAATCCGAGTGTAAATTATCTATTTCAAAAATAATTAATTTCGCGACACTGTTTTGCAATGTATTGACTGGTATACGGTTCTTGCTTTTGCCTTTTTGGTCGATTTGTTTTAGTTTACTGACATAATTCTGAAACTTTGTACAGCAATGTTAAACATTGCCTATTTTGCCGTAATTTATATTTACCTATGTCAGACGTATTGTTGCTGCATTTAATTCTAAGGCATGCGTCAAGACATCATCTAATTTCCTTAATTTAGCTCCCCAGATCTCAGAGTTTCATAGCCCATTAAAAAAATTTAAATAGTTAACTGCTTTAGGAAATCATTTTTGTCTCTAAAACAACCGATAGTATCACTGTAACAAATCAGGTTCAAATAGCCTTTTGCCAATTTTAAATTTGCATATTGTATACGTCAAATAAGGGTTTGGAACGGTCTGTAGTATGTTGATTCCTCTACCCAAAACCACAATTACTAAATACGTAGCTTACATGCATTTGCTGTAACCGTAAACTGCTTGTGAAATATCAACCGTAGTATTTTTCTCTGTTGTACGATATCATTGCCGTCTTGAACTCTCTCCAAACGGCAATGGTTATATGGTCTATATTTCATTTCTTCTTCTTTTATATAATTTTTATTGATATTATCTTCCATTGCTTCTTAGTATTATTTTATGGCTTCCAAAATTTCAAAAGTCTTGCTGCTTGTAAATGGATCATACAAAAACGGGCAAAAGAATTTATAGAACCAAAATTTATTTACATTAGTATCTATTATCTCTCGTGGTTCAAAAAATTTTTCACCAAAGTGGACCATGAAAAAATTCACGTACGTCTACTCTAAATGCATAAAACTGGATGTGTTGAAATTAAATCTGTCAGAATTGACAAATGTACAAGCTAAGCTAAGATACACCTGTTATATCTTTCTTTGTCGTTCATGGCAAAGTTTGATGAAACATTTTTTGAATTACGTGTTATGTTTAGTGCATTTATTTGTTTTGATTTTAGGTTTTTGTTACTTTCAAAACGTAGCCTACACGACCCGCTTATTTTCTTGTTATTTTTCAAAAAAATACAGTAATAAATGATTACGCATAGTTTTATCTTCTCATTTCCAAGAATAAACTCAATCTGAACGACAAAGCTTAAGAGGTGATTTTTGTAATTGCTAAACCATAAATTCTTGTCAAATTTGAAAAAAATTGAAAACCATAATTTTACTTTAAATTAAACCTCGGACGAAATAAAATTCTTTTCTAGAACGAACTTGATTGCACGTGACTACCTATTTTTACCAGTAGCTTAACAATACCTTCTAAAACGAATAATTGCGCAGAATTTCGAAGGAGGTTGCGATTCTCTGTATAATGATCGGGTTTATAGGCAAAATTCTACAAAACTTGACACTACTCTAGAACTTCACAAAGACTAGAAAAACAAACCCAAATTTAAAAAAAATAGTGGACAAGAAAGTGTTTAAGTATGTTTCTTAAGGATTAAGAGTTGGTTTGGTTCTTTTAAATTTTTGATACAACAAAAATCACAATGGTAGTCTTGTACAACTTCTTGTCCATTGCACTCTACATAAACCCACTTTTGATTAAAACTAAAACTTTTTTTGTATGCGGTAGGAAAGGAGGAATGAAATCTCATGAAACAGTTGTTACGCTTGTCACTTAGCAGGTTTTGGCTCTCAAGATATCTTGGATCCGAATTCTTTTACACGTTTGGATCTTGTTGGTCTAAAATTTTTGTATCGTCAAGATCTCTGTCTCATCAACGTTGAAGTACGGATTTGAAAGAATTTTTTTCTTAAACTTTATGCGGATTCATAATAAATTCTTTTCATTTAATTGATTTCTGTATTCTTAACCTAATAGTAGGATTACTCCCGGAAAAATGACTTCAGCCAATTGTTTCTGACTTCTATATGATCTTTATTAAATAAATGCGGTATTTCCGCTGGAAAACATGGTCCTAAATTTACTTTAACATTAATTAAAAATGTTGGAAGCTTATTATTTTGTTAATTTTGAGCTCGCTTAAGAACTTTTTTTGTAATTAATGCATCACCCAAAAATATTACAATTTACGCCTCTGCAATGCTTGCAATAATTGAATGGTTTTCTTTTGAACATATCCCTTGTTAATACTGTTTGAAATCGGCTCTTCGCATTTTTGTAATTCCTTCCATGTATTATTGTGAGCAATCTTATTGTTCTAAAATCGTTTCCGGTTTAAACAATTGTTGTGATATAACCTGACTTTCTTTGATCTCGCATTATATGCTTTTGTACTGAACACATTTATTCTTGCATCTCATGTTCATTATGTGCTGTGCCATCCATAACATCTTTGTTTCTTCAGTCGATTTCAAACATTTTTCGAGATGTCATAAACATCTAATCTAATTAACTCATCTTCAACATTATATTGTCATGACAAATCGGTTTAGGCTTTCGTGGTCTTTGGTTACCGTTGTTGATTGAAATATCTTTTTAACGTTTTTCTAACATGAATGGGGAGCTTCTTCACAGGTTCTTCCATCTGCTATATTAAATTAGACTGGTTTCAAAGAAGTCGGGGCTTGAATCGGTCTTGTCAAGTGCAGGTCTTCGTAAGGTGCCGTTCGAGTGTTCTTGACGATCAGACTCCAGATCTGGATAAGCATCAGAGTTCTTTCCCTTTTCGTGAAGTGTTTTGCATTTTATGGATCCCCATGGTCTCTCTAACCAATGTGTTGTGATAACCGTCAATTGTTGCAGGCAACTTAGAGCTCTCGAAGGTATCTTGTGATTGCTATTACTACGCGCATGTTAGGCTACCCCTGACTCCTCGACGGGTCCCCAGACGAGCAAATTGCTTTATTACCCTAATTCTGACGGATGTCAATTTCATTTTTCAATTTACTAATTTATCCTTTATTTTCTTTTCATCCAATCTCAAGTTTTGCTACTAGATGACACATCTATTACATCAAGGATAAAGATAAGAGAATTTGAACTAAAATTCAAGGTTCAGAAAACTTCTATTTGTCAAGCATTGGATAGGAAACGCAACATACATAAGAATGTGCAGAGGGTTGCAAACAACAAACAAGAACAAATAACTGCACAAACTATAGGTTTAGACCTCACAAAAGAAAGATGACGTGAACGAATTATGTAAGGAATCGACAAAGACACCGACAAAAGAAGAACAAAAAATGACAAAAGTGTTACAATAACTTAGGTTAATGGGCAATTAAAACATAGTTGCATCGGTTTAAGGGCTGTTTAATCGGTTACACACATAATACGTCATACACAAAAAAATATATCGGTAGCAATACAGAATATCGTGCTCTCTAGGTGATATTCACACAAATAATTATAAAGTAATTAGCGACATAGCAAACAAGTAATAGACACAACTCAATAGCCGTTGCTATTGAGTGAGATGGATTCTTACCCTCCTTGAGCGTCGACTTATCCCGCTAACTACTCACACAGAGCGGGTGGATTCAAATGTAACAAAGAATAATTTAATTATAAGCGCCACCTTGACTTGAAACGTACTTCATCAAAGCAGTCAAGGTTACTTTGATAGTAATACGAGCAAACAGGATAAGAAACCGTTGAGTACAAGTAATTGGTCTAGCGACCCATAGTTCTTCGACATTAAACATATAGTTACCTGGAGATAAGTTACTTAACTAGGATCACATACGTATATCTTTCATTAAGGTGTCCTTTTGGAGGGTTAGACATCAATAGTTCTCAACCATAATCAAGAAACGATTTGGCACCGGTAATTGTATTGTTCGGATACACACGCTAAAATTGAAGTAGCTGCAAAACAAAGCATTGATGACTATTTAGGTCGGCGGCCCTTTCCGGTGTTAAGACGAGACACCCCAAAGCTGCTGATCCCCGCTATCTTGCGTGACAGACTTTTAATTGGCACCTCCTAACAGCATAGGTTGATGTCCGCATAACACTTCCTCGAGTACAAGTAAGAGTCGAAAGGTTAATCCTTCCAATTACAACAGCATAAGGCAGAAACGGTTTCAGAAGACAATCCACAATTTCTGGACGTAATCAAATCTCAGCAGACATCAAGCAAAGTAATCCCAGAAAAGACAAACGGAAAAAGGAACTGTAATAATTAGAGAAACCGAAGCAAACTATTCGACACGTGTTGAAATATAGAAAAATAAGCTCACCTGCAAACGTTTATTCTAAACAATATCCCGGTTTATTACTGATTACATATCCGGTGTAATTTACGTTTAACAATAGCTGGATGGTTATAACAAATTCGGATTAATCCATCACTTGTGTTTAGAATTTCCTTTTGCAGTTCCTTTCTTTACAAAGCACGACTGTCTTCGATGACAGTCACACCAAAAAATAAGAAAGTCAAACTCGCGGTAACAGTAGACAGGGCCGTAATAAACGAAGTAACATGTTCGCAGGAAAATCTTAACGTTAGAAGAGTAAAAACAAGGAAACATGAATTTTTATCGTAACAAAAGATAGAATCGAGTGAAAGAAATGATGACCTTAACAAAAAAATTGGCGACGGATATAAGTAACAGAAATTAAAAACGAACAACAAAATTATAATAAAGGAGAAACAACGAAATTGCAAGAGGATATTACACATTTAATTAAGAAACAAAGAGAACTTGAAGACAAGATAAGAAAGTTAAAACGAATAGTAACGAAGAAACAATAATGGAGATTCAAGAGTTGAAAAGGAAGTCGAGAGAGTTAACAAGAGAATGGGAAAAATGAAGAGGTGTATGAAAAAAAAGAACACAGGGGTTCAAAGGCAATATAAAAAAGGACAAATATCGGGTGATTCATTTAGAGGTACTTTTTATGATAGGGATAACTGCAGATTGCTCATGCGTCGGGTCATCTGAAGCGGCATTTTCCTCAGTAGCGTTTGACATTTTATAATGGAAAGACTTGGTCCGGCACAGCACCTACAGCCTGTGGAAAATTAGTCTCTATTTCTTCAAAACAGAGCCCGACCGGAATATTACTGTTAATGGTGATCGTTATCGAGCCATGATAACAAACAATTTGATACCTAAAATTGAAGCTACTGCGAGAACAATTCTGTGAACAGATCATTTCACGCTTTGGGCCAGTGAATTGGCCGGCTAGATCATGTGACATAACACCTCCTGACTTTTTCCTTTGGAGCTATGTAAACACTAAAGTATACATGGATAAGCCGGCTACGATTGAGGCATTGGAGACCAATATTACTCGAGTCATTGGCCAAATACCACTTGAAATACTCAAACGCGTTATTGATAATTGGAACTTCAGAATGGACCATGTTAACCGTAGTTACAGCCAACATTTGAAAACAATTATCTTTAAGAAATAATTGTAAAGAATGGTTCTTTTGTATGATAAGTCTCATCGGTGTAGGGTAGCTTGAACGTAAGTCTACAAAAATCACCAAAATTGGCAGATCCCTACAAATATTGCATTTTTACGAATTATGTTTTAAATTTTATTTAAATACAAAAATATGATCAGAAAAACCCCCAAGTAAACAAATAATTTTATTTTTGAATTCTATACATCTGTAAACTAATTTTCTTCGAAATTTCACTCTCATATCTCAAAATGCTTATGGATTGCTAGATATGCATACTTTTTAAATGGTTTGAACTCATACTAATAAATTTAAACGATTATTAGCAAATACTATGACCACCATCTTAAGACAAACCCTCAGGATGAAAGTTCAACTTAAAACTGATAATGAAATTAATGTAAATGAAGCCGTTAAGGGCCTTTTATTTATTAGAACCGTGTCATTCGTTAAGGTAAAAGCTAATAAAGTGCAATTAAAATTAGATTAAACGATTTAAAGTTTGGTTTCGTTGTAGTGAAATAAAATTAAGGTTAAGTGTGAAGCTTTTAAAATTTCTAATTTTGTTTTACTCAATTTTCGTGGTACTTTAATGGTTTTCTGTTTGTTTAAAACTTGTAGTGTTTTGAATATGCAAATAAATTGTTGTTAATTATAACCTTTTTTAAAAGATACAACATTGATGTTCTGTCTGATTTGTTAATAAGTCCGGTTTGTGACCAGCCAAACGTGAGATTGAAAGCACGTAAAGTTCAGTGATTAAGCAGTTCTTGTTAATCGAAAGCATGCGATAGAATTCTTTTTGACGGACAACTAACTTCCCACAGTGATTTTTTGTAACTAATTAAATTTTTAAATGCGCGTTTAATTTAACTCAATTTGCATAGCTTAGTGTAATTTTAACATGTAATCCAACAGTTAATAAATTCGAGGGTTAAGCAATAATAACACCGAACATGTTCTGTAAATTCCTTTGCCCAAATGGATTCATTTAATTTTAATTGTCGTATTAAATATTCGACCACCAAGTTAGTTGTGGTTGAATCACCTCTCGTAAAAGCAATAACTTGGTTACCAGGATACCGCTACCCCTAAGGAAATCGCCCTTAAGATTTATACATTTTCGGGGACCATTCGTAAGGGGACTTAAGACAGAACGTTAAGAATCGCGTTGCAGTATTTCAGACAGGTGCATAATCTACTTGCTTTCTTTTGATCGAAGTAGATCATACAAAAACGAAATCTAGATGAATTGCTTCCAGCTTCGAATAGTAAACAATTAGAATTGTGCAAGTCATTACGTGTACAAATCAAGTGTCGTTTGTTTTATGGGACACTAATTCTGTTTTATTGGTTGGTGATAATTCAGCGCTTGTATAATAGATGTGCCGCCCTTAACTATTGTTGATATTAGCATTATGCTTGTAGATGTCAATGTATGTGTGTTTTTGTCGACGTGTTGGAACAATAAAGCTTTGTACAGAATTGTAAACATTTTATAATCGTAACATATAAAAACATGTTTATTTCCTTTAGTATGTAGTGAATCAGGTTATAAAAACCCCAAGTGCTGTGTGCACGTTTGTTTGTAAAAATAATAAGGATCGCCTTTTTAACGGTTATGTCTTGTTTTTATTTTATTAACTACAGACATAGTAGCGATGAAAAATAAAGTTTTAAATTTATTACTTTTTCTTTAAAAAACAACCATGTACCATGTAAGTGGTATTATGAGCTACTTTTCGTTCAAGTTTGACTAGTTTTGGAAATTTTGTGCATGGAATTTGACAAATTGTTGCTTGTAAATAATGTAGCCACCTACACTTTTTAAATAACGTTAGATACTCTCTTCTCATACGAATCAGCAGAATTTCATTTATATGTTGTATAGAGTAATCGACAACCATTTTTTGGTCATTGATTACTTGTTAATTATTAGAACACTTTGGCTTTGGATAGTTTCTGTAAACTAATCATAAATTAATAACATATTATTTGTTTAGATCTAAGATAAAACTTAAACAAAGCTCAAAGTTTCACTAATTTAAACAATTGCAAACTGTAATAAAGAGTAACTTTTACTTACGTTATTTGAAACTTTATGATCAATCTAATTCTGCTGTAACATAACAATATGCTGTTAAAATTTGTCTCACTTTTGGAATTAGTTCGTGTTCTGCTTAAATAGTTATTTTACTATTTCCATTACAATAAAGTAATCGTTAAAATTAATAACCTCCAGTACCACAAAACATTATTTTGTGGTTTTCGTACATTTACAATTTGCGATTAAAGGCGACAATAAACTTTTCATTTTATTTAATCTTATAAAATATTTAGGCTTGTATGGCATTGTGGTTTATATTTATTACGCCATTATATTTGATTACGTTCATTTTTACGCTGGTGAAATATTCTCGAAGTAAAAATGGCAGCTTTTAAGCGCATGTTTAATAAATTTATCAAATTTAAATTTGATATGAAATGAACCTTATTTCAGCAAACAAAAATTCGCAAACAAAAGAGGAAAATTTTTAAAATTTAGTATTTTCACTACATTAATATGTAGAATAAAGATCTATTAACATTAATTGTTAATTTTAGAATAGTAAACTAATCAAATACTTTGAAATCAATTTTCGTTAGTACCTAAAAAAGTTGTAAATCATTCTGAAATTTTTAACTTGATAAATTACGTGAACCATATGTTACGTAGGTACTTGTATTGCGCCTGAAACAATTATTATTTCTAAATTAAAAAATGATTTATGCACTGAACTCGAAAATGCATACCGATAAAACTATAAAAAGCAAGAATTCTATTTAGTAGCCAATTACGGATCGAAAAGTTGTTTATAGATTCAATTTTCTTAGTTGAAATAGAAAATTAAAAAGTAATAACGTTGTTATTGATTATTAAAAAGTAAATTCTAGGCAAGAGTCTATAAATTATATTGTACCGTAACATGTTTAAAATATGTTAAGTAAGATGTAATTTACTGATTAGGTAGTGTTATTCCTGCATACATTCAATAAGTTGTTGATTAAATAAATTACTGATGATAGCAAAATTTGTCTTCTCTCACTTACCTATAAAACTAATTTAATGTTATTATTGTTAAAAAACTTTTGAACAAGTAAAGAATATTGTAATTTGAGAAATCCGGTATATGTAAACTTACATTTGTGTATTCAAATATCTAAATTTCAACTCAATGTACCATTTTAAAAGTATCTTATCCACAGCATAAAATGAAATGGTCTTCTGTAATACAGCAATATGCAATTTTCACATTGCGAGAAAATTATACATTCAAATATAGCCACGTTTAAAGTTTTATGTACGTATACATTCTATTTTTCCTGGCATTTCTTCAACAAAGTGTGAAATAATGTTACAATATTTTGTTTCAAAGTAACCACTAATACCTAAGAGTTGCGCTTCTACAATAACATCCTCTCTCTTTATGGAAATATTTATTATCTGTTATGCTTACTATTTTAATTCCTACAAAGTTTCGTTATTATTTTGTTCAGAGGTTTAGAAACGGAAATTTGAAGAACGACATATTACATCGATTTATTTTTTTACAAGACAGCTCTGTAAGTAAGTAACTTTATTTTTTATCGAGCTGATTCATTTTTTTTACCAAATTTTGACATTTGAAAAATAAAGCAATTTACACTTTGTGATTTGAAACTGAATAGGATTTTTTTTAATTTACAATGGGTTATAAAAACGTAACATAAACAATTTATACGGAAGCACAACGAATAATTTTTTTTTGTAAATTTTTCGTGAGTCAATCTCAATAGATATATGGTGGTTTACAATTCTTTTTGTGAATTTGAAATGGGAGATATTTCATAATTAATAATATACCACAAGAGGAATCATTTAAATGTTTTGTTAGGGTAGATAATGTATTTATTCTTTATTCGCGCTATAAAATAAGTTTTAAAAAATGCTGCGTTTTCAACATTTTTTGCCATTTTACAAAACACCAATTGTTTCAAATTACACGCATAATCGACTTAATACAATAATCAATTTTGGAAAAGTTTGTTTTCGCTTTTAGTTGGAAATTCAAGAATTCAAGATGTTGTTATCCATTGAACTATTTTTTGAAGAAAAGTTTGAATGTTTATAATTAGGATTCTTATTGTGAGAGAGTAATGAAAATTAAACTGTAAATAATATAAGTAATAAAAGGTTAAGAAATAATTTTAAAAAACATTACTTGTATAGTATTAATTATAACCACTTAATGAGTACTTTGGACTTCCCTAACTCAAAGTTTTCTGTAACTCAATTTTTTTTGAAAAATATTTCAGTGTAATTTATCTCCGTAACTCGAATTTCTGTTACACGAATATTTCTATTACTCGAACCAATGTATTTCATGGAATTGTTCAATAAGCAAATGTTTCAACTGCGACTGTTGCAAAGGCCAAAATGAAATGAATTATTGAAGTGTAAAAAGAGGAAAAGAAAAAGAAAGGTATTGCAGATGAATTTGGGATACCGACTAATACTTTATCAACTATTTTAAAAAATAAGAACAAATTTTTAGAAATCAGAGATGAGTGTGATTTTAATAGCAAACAGAAAATGCTTGCAAATTGTATTAATAGTGATATTGATGAGGCTGTGCTTAAAGGGGTTATTACTGCACGTGACAAAAATCTTTCACTTTTTGGAACCCTAATTAGGAAGAGAGCTAAAGAATTCGCTGCTGCCCTGGGGCGTGAAGACTTTTTAGGTAGTGTTTGATGGTAAAATAAGTTTAAGAAAAGGCATGATATCGTCCAAAACTCAGTATGTGATGAAAGCGCTTCTACAGACTTTCAAGTCAATGTTAACTGGCAATAAAACTGCTTACCTGATTTAATCAGGCAATATGATCTCAACGATATCTTTAACGCAGACCAAACGGGATTTTTTTTAGTGCTTGCCCAACAATACTCTAACATTTAAGACCCAAACATATTATGGTGGCAAAAACAGTCAAAAGAGAATTGCCGTTATGGTTGGGGGCAATATAAATGAAACTGACAAGTTAAATTTTAAATGCTCTAATAATTAATCTTCGCCTCATAGTTGATAAAACACTGATTCCGGTCAACCCGGAGCTAAAGTCAGACAATTTTAGGAAAGCAGATTTTCCTGGTCTCTATAATGCATTTTTCAATGTCGATTGGTCCTTGTTGCGGTCATTTTCTGATGCTAATTCTGCATGCGCGGAGTTTTATAAAATAATAGATACTATTTGTGATAAATTTGTTCCACGTTTTTGACAAAGTAGGCGTATACATCCCAAATGGTTTTCACGGGAAACAATTATTAACATTCGATTGAAAGCAAAGTTTCTCACAAGATTCAAAAAAAAACCCGATCATTAAATGATCTGATTGAATTTAAACGTTTAAGGAAAATTATTAAGGCTCAGATTTTGTCTTCTTATCAGCAATATATACTTAACGTTGAACAATCGGTTAAGAAAGATCCTCGCTATTTTTTATTGTTTATCAAGTCAAAGAGTGGCGATACAAGAATTCCAGGTAGAATGATCCTTAATGACCATGAATTTTCGACTCCTCATGAGATTGTTAATGCATTTAAAAAATATTTCTCATCCGTATATTCTCCTATTATTGCACAATTTTTCTTGCCTTTTAATACCTTTAACGGTTTTCCTTGCATCAGCATGCCGATTTTAACTGATTCTATGGTATATGAAGCAATTCAGTAAATGAAATCTTCGGCGACTTCCGGTCTTGATCAAATTCCGAGTTTTCTTCTAAAGGATTGTGCTAACATATTTACTGAACCACTCTGTATTATCTTTAATTTAGCACTCACTACATGTTGTTTTCCAAATGTATGGAAAGTAGCGCAAATTTGCCCAGTCCTTAAATCAGGCGATCCCTATCTTATCTCGAATTATAGACCGATTAGTTTCCTAAGCAGTTTTTCTAAAATTTTTGAATTGGTAATTTATAATCACATATATCCGTCTGTCAAAAGCTATATATCTCTTCATCAGCATGGTTTTAGGAAGCAACGCTCTACCTTAACAAACTTAGCTTACTTTTCACAATTTACTACAAGCGTACTTGATAATCAGGGTTATGTCGATGTAATCTACACTGACTTCTGTAAAGCTTTCGATACTATCCAGCATTCCACAATAATTATGAAACTTCGTGAGTTTGGGTTCAGTAATTCCTTGCTTGCATTTTTTGCTTCTTATTTACATAACAGGGTTCAATTTTCCTCTTTCAATAATTATCTTTCAGGAAAGTTCATTGCTACTTTTGGTGTTCCCCAAGGGTCGCATTTGGGACCTCTGTTATTCCTTATTTTTATCAACGATCTCTCTAATATCATAATTTGCAACCATTTGTTTTTCGCCGACAATCTCAAAATGTATTACTTTATTTCATCTTTACATGATTGTCTAATTTTACAGAACGATTTAAACGCACTTTTTCAATGGTGTGATTTGTTTTTCTTTCTATTAAGCTAACATTCTTATTTTTATGTTATTAATTAATTAATTAATTGTAAATTGTTCTGTTAATGGATTTTTTTAATCTGTTGAACAATACATCTATTATCTATTATCTACAATTGTTTGTTATCGGTAAGTTAAAAGACCAGCGTTGTTTTAAAAGAATTAGTTCTCTTAAAGTAGATTACGAATACAACAAGAAAGCGCGGATGACATGCGAAATTTGTGTGAAAAGTGATTTCTAAAGTTGGACAAAAAGGTTGTTCTTCAAAAAATGAAATTCTTTCTTTTTGTTGACATCAACTGTCCGGTCCAGCCTCAAACTGTTGCAAAAAAATACTAAGCTGGAATATTTTTTCCCTAATCTTACTGCTCTTCTACAGTCAATAGACCAGGGTATTATTAAAAACCTGAAGGGGTATTACAGAAAACAAAATTTGTAATAAAAATGTTGGATCATATGGAAGAGGCAACTCCATCAAGTGTATCACTACTTGACGCAATTAGAAATTTGAATAAAGCGTGGCATCTCGATGTCACAGCACAAACAATTACCTAATACTTTTAAAAAGCAAGGTTTGCTAAAATTGAAGATGAAATTGACAACTAGGATGAAGAAGACGATCTTCCCTTGGCTGAGTTACAAGGCTTTTGGGCTTCCTACTAAAAGATTGTTGGTGCTGTTGATACAACGGGTTTTCCATCGATGAAGACATATTACAAAGTGTCATGTTCCAAATGAACAAAATAAGTTTGTGCTAGAACCTAGCAAAGTAAAAGAATTACGTATGTATTTCAAGCTCAGAAGAGGATGAACATGATGATGACGACTGTTGCAATTCCTACATTTAACCAATCGTATTTAACTATTGAAATTATAATTTTGTATTGTAGATTCATAACATAATATTACATAATAAATTGAAAATCCATAATTGAGTGTATTTTTTTGTAACTCGAATTTTATTTTCGCTCCCTTTGTTTTGGCCAAAATATCAAAATTTATAATTTATGCTTGAAGTTCAAAGTCCAATTTTCAATTTCATAGTTCCGAGTGTGTGACCAGCACTTATCATTAAATCGCGAATTCTAATGCATTGACTTAAAACCGCCGCATTTTTGTTAACCTCAAAAATAGTAATAACTACGTGTTTATTATTTTGAGTGTTAGAAGAAGACCAGGTGAGTGCATGTTCTATCCGTAGACATTTTTTTTCTTATTTTTGTACCGCATTCCGCAAATAACAAATTTTATTGGCCACTTTACTCCGTTATTTATATGTACCAATTTTTTAAGTACGCTATGATAATTATTACACTCTTAAGTTTGACACGTTATCGCTTTGTAGAATAATTAATAGGAACATAATGTACCTAATAATTGAATTTTCTTTATCCAAATTGTATTGCATTTGTAATTTTTTCACATCGCTCATTGCTTATTGTAAGCGTATCTCGTTTAGCAGGCTAGTTATTCATCTAATTTGTTATCAACCTTCACATTCTCGCTTTAAAAATCTTTATCATGTTTGACATTATATTTATATTTAAATGGCTACTACAAGAATTGCGGCAAAAAAGGGTTTATTTGAAGCGGAAAATCCCAAACTTACTGTTTCATTAGCTAAACGAGAATGAATGAAATTCATAAAATTTCACTGGAAGCTGATTTAAGTAGTGATCATCAGGAAAATTTATTGTGCCCCACTACCACATTAGATGATCTTCGCTCAAAATGTATGATAGTTTTAGATAAATATACCGCTTTAAATAAAAAACTAAATCTAACGGAAATTCCGAATTTTTAACCACGTTTCGCATAAAAAGTATTTCGGTAAACCCCTCGCAACAATCAGAAGATCGGAAATGTTTATCTAAAGCTACTCCTCGATTATCCGCTATAGAGTTGATGACCTTTGGTGACATCCAAAAATGGCATTTCTTTTTTCAACAATTTACAGTCGTAATAAATAATAATCCACTATTAAGAGATAGTGATAGAGTTCATTATTTATTAGGAAAACTATCTGATAGCGCTTTATCTGTTTGCGCTGGCGTTCCAGCCACAGAAGAAAATTATTCCATTATGGATACGCGGACGTTAGTTTTGTCAGTAACTAAAGCATCGCCTTCTAGTCTCGATTTGTTTATTGAAAAATTTTCATTTGCTGTAAAGGCACTACAACAGTTAAAAATTAACGACTTACTGGAGTTTATTTTCTTTTATCTCGCTACAAAAAAAGTTGATCCATAAACCAATCGGTTGTTTCATCGAAAGAAGGCGATTCCTAAGTACAATGATTTTATAGAATTTATTAAGGAACAAGCTAAATTACTAACGCGAACGTCGAAGATTAATAAATCATTACATGTCCCAAAACTACTAAAATCAAATGTAGTGTCAAATTTATTTCAACCAAGATTCTACCTGTTATGTATGTAACAAACCAGGTCACATGGAATACATCCAGAATTTCTGAAAAAAATTGGGAAATTATTTTTGAAGTGGCTACTTATGTTTCTCAATAATATCTATAAAACAGATTTAAAGAAATGTAAAGTCGTGGCAATTTTAAAGAAAAACAAATGCCCTACAGACCCAACTTCTTATGGTCCAATAAGTTTGTTAAGTGTAATTTATAAGGTTTTGGAAAGATTTTTCAAGGAATTAATCCGTTAATAGAAGAGAAATTACCAATTGAACAAGCAGCATTTCGATCCGGTAGAAGTTGTTGTGATGAAGTATTGGGATTAACAACACATATCGAAGCTGGATTTCAGAAAAAACTAAAACTGGAGTTGCCTTTTTAGATTTAACTGCTGCATACGATACCGTGTAGAAAGAAGGTTTACTTTTTAAATTGTTTAATGTCATTCCTTGTTCCAAAATTATTTCTTTTATTGAAAATATGTTGTCTAATCGGAAGTTTAGAGTTTTTGTAGGAGATAAAAGCAGTAAATTTAGATTTTTAAATAATGGTCTTCCACAGGGATCGGTTCTTGCACCTATTCTTTTTAATGTATATATTTCTGATCTTCCTTCTTTACAATGTCGAAAATTCGTCTACGCCGATGATATGGCAATTTCATTTCAACATTCAGATTTTTTCGAAATTGAAAATAAACTATCTGATGATTTGCGTATTATGGAAAATTATTTCAAAAAATGGCGATTATGCCCCAATCTTAAAAAGACAGAGGTTTCTTGTTTTCATTTAAGTAATAGAAAAAGTAGAAAACTTAATGTTATCTTTAATAATACAAAGTTAAACCATAATTTTAACCCAGTTTATCTGGGAGTAACTTTAGATACGTTTTTAATTTACAAAGATCATTTAGAAAAAGTCAAACAAAAAATGAAAACAAGAAATAATGTCATTCAAAAATTAGCTGGAACAACTTGGGGAGCAGATGCAAAGACACTTCGTACAGCTGCATTGGCATTAGTTTATTCTACAGCAGAATATTGTGCTCCTGTCTGGTTGAATAGTTATCATACAAAAAAATAGATGCCCAGTTGAATTGCACTATGCGTATAATTAGTGGAACCATTAAATCTACTCCTCTCGATTGGCTTCCTGTTCTTTGTAATATTACTCCATCGAACATTCGACGAAAAGCTGCGTTAAAACGAGAATGGGATAAATGCCAACTTAACAAAAGTTGCCAATTTGGAATGACATTGACAACCCTCCTGCTAAAAGACTTAAATCTCGAAGTCCTATATGGTTGCAAGACTACTTAAGTACGGCTTTTCTGAAGTTGAAGAGTGGAAAAAATTATGGTCTGGAGTTGATGTTTTCAATAAACATCTCATTGATGATCCAACAATAGAAGTCCCGGCTTTGATCAAAAAGAAAATTTGGTCAAAAGTAAATCGCATAAGAACAGGCCATTCAAAATGCAACTCTATGTTGTTCAAATGGGGTGCGATTTCTAATCCAAATTGTGACTGTGGAAACGAACCAGAGACCGTTACACATATTGTAGAGGATTGTCAATTAACGAAGTTTAAAGGAGGGTTTCCAAACATTCATAATTTAACGGATGAAGCAATATTATGGCTTACGAATCTGAAGGACATCTGAAGTTCAGCAATATTTTGTATTCTTGTCTTGATTATCTGTTTTTCCATTATTTTGTTTTGCTATTTCTTTAACCTACTATTTTTTTCGTCATTGTCATGACTGGCGCTTGGACCGGTCCATTATATGTCGTCATGCAATGGCTGTGCTGTTATATTTTATGTTCTTATTTACCTTCTATAATGTTTACACACTTAATTAATATTATTACATGTAAATACTAGGGTGGGTAAGGGTTGGCATGTTTAGGTTTTAGTGGTTTTCCTAAACCTTGAAGTAAATGCTTTGCCAAGACGAACCAATCCACTATTGCACACGGTTTCGTCACCACACTATACAGGTTTATACTGATCTTCTGGGACACCATACATAACACTTACATCACAATACAATATTTGTGCAATGTACCATACGAATAAATAAAACCAGATCACCAACATTTATATAACTGTTAGACTTTTTTAAAGATGACTCATAGAGAAAGATTTGGGATGATAAGAAAATATCCTTATTGCAATAATTGTTTAAGTTCCAAGCATAAATTCTCTGCTTGTAATTCACAACGAGAGTGTTGACATTGTTCGAAACGTCATCACTCTTTATTACATTTTGATTTTCCGAATTCTCAAAGAACTTCCTAACAACCAAAATTCCGCTCAAAATGCTGAAAGTGTTCAATCAACTATTTTAGTCTAAAAAACCGCCAGTTAAACAATCAAATGATGCTAAAACGGAAATTATGCCTTCTGTATGTAATGTTACTAACTATCCTCTTAAAACTAAACCATACCATTGATTATGACCATACACTACGTTGTTATGTACCGCAAAAATTAAAGTTGTAGATCTGTGTCAAAAAAGTATATTTTATTCGGTGCTCGTTAGAATCTAGTTTTCAGGTGATTACATTTCCTTATCGTGTTGTAATCGTCTTTCGCTTCCAATTTCTAAAACCGATTTCAGTGCTGAAGTTCTTAGTATAGGAAGTAATAAAATTATTGGGTATCACATCATTCAGATTTTCTTCCTGATTTGAGGATAGCAAACTTTATCATATCAATCCATTTGTAATACCAAGTATAACGGATCGGCTGCCAGACACATCCGTTGATCGTGACGATGAATTTGATGTGCACGGTAACATTGATGTTTTATTAGGCGTTAAGAGGAATGATTCCGTATCACCTTACTACAATTTTGTTAGTTGTATCACACGTGAAAATATTCGATTTGTCACTAAAAAACTTTGTACAACATAGCAATGATAAGAAAAGCGTGTGAAAGCACCTACATGATGTTCTTTGCTATTACACATATAAGTAGAAGGGGGAATGTAATTCTTAAACTAAGAAAAATGCCAACAGTTAACTGTAACGACATGTGTGCGTTAAATTGCATAGCGCTATCTAAGCGATAGCTTTAATGCTTGAAATACACGTGTGTCGATAAAGCCAAGTATAACTTGTACAAAAGCATACACGCAGCAAAAGAACACCTGATGCAGCATTTCGCTCTTATTATGAGCTCATCAGAGGTGTATACTTAAGTGGGGTATACAACTGTACAAGACGGCGGTTGGTTTTTTAAACTCTTGTGGAGCAATGAACATAAGTAAAATGTGTATCTTACGACATCTCGTGTAAAACATTGACACGTGTGAATAGTATAAACTAAGAAAAATGCCAACAGTTAACTGTAACGACATGTGTGCGTTAAAGTGCATAGCGCTATCTAAGCGACAGCTTTAATGCTTGAAACACACGTGTGTCGATAAAGCCAAGTAAAACTTGTACAGAAGCATAACACGCAACGAAAGAACACCTGATGCCGCATTTCGCTCTTATTATGAGCTCATCAGAGGTGTATACTTAAGTGCGGTATACAACTGTACAAGACGGCGGTTGGTTTTTTAAACTCTTGTGGAGTAATGAACATAAGTAAAATGTGTATCTTACGACATCTCGTGTAAAACATTGACACGTGTGAATAGTATAAACTAAGAAAAATGCCAACAGTTAACTGTAACGACATGTGTGCGTTAAAGTGCATAGCGCTATCTAAGCGATAGCTTTAATGCTTGAAACACACGTGTGTCGATAAAGTTAGTATAACTTGTACAAAAGCATACACGCAGCAAAAGAACACCTGATGCAGCATTTCGCTCTTATTATGAGCTCATCAGAGGTGTATACTTAAGTGCGGTATACAACTGTACAAGACGGCGGTTGGTTTTTAAACTCTGTGGAGCAATGAACATAAGTAAAATGTGTGTCTTACGACATCTCGTGTAAAACATTGACACGTGTGAATAGTATAAACTAAGAAAAATGCCAACAGTTAACTGTAACGACATGTGTGCGTTAAAGTGCATAGCGCTATCTAAGCGATAGCTTTAATGCTTGAAACACACGTGTGTCGATAAAGCCAAGTATAACTTGTACAGAAGCATACACGCAACGAAAGAACACCTGATGCAGCATTTCGCTCTTATTATGAGCTCATCAGAGGTGTATACTTAAGTGGGGTATACAACTGTACAAGACGGCGGTTGGTCTTTTAAACTCTCGTGGAGCAATGAACATAAGTAAAATGTGTGTCTTACGACATCTCGTGTAAAACATTGACACGTGTGAATAGTATAAACTACAGTATAAACTACAGTTAACTGTTGGCATTTTTCTTAGTTTAATTTGTTATTTGAACGCCACGCGCTCTACGTAGACAACTTTCTTAATCTGACCTTCAAGCGATAATTCCTGAGTGGGGTACAGTCAACAATAATTTGTTTTTTTCTTTACTCTAATAACAACGCTACCGAATTTTGAAGCCGTAGCAAAAACACCCTTAATTTAAAATTTTTAAATTTGGAAGTGGTCGTAACAATGTTTGTTGAAATTATTTATATGACTTTTTGATGAAATTTTGTTTGTTATATTTCTGATTTGTTTGGTTATTATTTGTCAAAGAATACTGCATTTATCAATAAAACATGATATACAAAACTTCTGTTATAGATTATTGTTGCATACGTAGATTCAGATAAAGCAAAATATTACGCACTCGAGGAAAGTATCAACATTGGCCGTCAATAACACAAACAACTAACCTCATTGGTTTAATTTGATACTTGTCTTTGTTATTTGCTAATAAGAAGTAAAAACCACGAAACAACAAGTTTCGTCGATTTAAATTGTGCTTTAGTTGTTTCAATACTGTGAATGATATAGTCGTTCTAATAATGTTTGCTTGAGTTGACTACAATGCCAGCGAATTAAATTTTTAACCTTTGTTTTAAAATAATAACACTAAAAAACCACTTCTTTGAGGTTAGCGCGGTTTAGAATGGAATGGGCAGCTATTTCGTTTAAAAATCTTTTTCATTTTTAAAATTAATAATTGTGCGAAAAAAAAAAGGATTAAGATTTCTTTTTCGAGAACAAATCTCAATTTTTTTTCTTTGTTTTGTTTCTTAATCTAATATTATCCATTTCTATTACAAGAACTTTTTACTTTTAGAGTTAACCTACACTTTAAAGACACCAGTTACGCTCTTTATTCTATAAGATTAAATCAGCGCTTTAGAAAATGAGACAAGATTAAAAATGGGATCAGCGTACTAATGTAAAAATTAAGCAAATTATTTACATAAATACAACATTTTTCCTGAAACGAGTGTCGGTCTTGTTAAAATTGTTAGCGTTTATTTTAATGATTTCTGGTATATTGTGTTCATTCATTTGTCTGCAGGGTGTCACATTAACCATTTGTGGGACCAATACCTAGCAAACTAAAAAAAAAGGAAAATGACCAGCGTTTAGTTATTGGTCGAAGTATTAAGTAATTATTTGCTTCTGTTCACGTTCACGAAAATTCATCTTCCGTTTATTATAGGACATTCAAACAGTACTGAAATATCATCAGACCAGGAAAATTTGTATCGAATCATAAAATCAAAGAACAGAAAAAAGTACGGTGTAGAACCATATCAAAAGCTTTCGTAAAATGAAAGAAAAAATTCAGTTTACAGAGAACCATGATGTACAAAAATTTTCAGAAATGAATTGTATGTGACTTAAAATAACTCAAAATGTATATATTTTAGCAATAAAGAATGCTATGTAGAACAAAAGATAATCGAAAAAAGAAATCTATTAATGTTATAATATAAAGTGTGCTCTATTTAAAATAAAGCACTGAATGAAAATTGAAGTTGTCAAAGTTTGACCTCATTTTTTGAACATCCTGTACAATTTTAAACGTATTGCGGTGATTGTAATTATGAGTTACAATATAAATATAAATAACTTCTGTGATAAGGTACGACAACAAGGATGGAGACCAAATAAGAGAACTCAGACAGAAGGGAAATAGGATATTAAGAGAAGCATGGGACTAGGAGAAAAACTTTCGGAAAAGATACAGAGAAAAGAAAATGGGTTTTTGAGAGAATAGTAGAAAACGTTATGATGTATAAAGCAGAGGTTTGGGGATCGAATGATTGGGAGGAACTAGAGAAGATTCAGGAAAAATATTGGAAATAGACATTGGGACTGGAAAAGGAGACACCGGGATATATTGTGGAAGAAGAGTTAAAACTAGAAAAGATAAGAATACAAACAAGAAAGAGAGCGATGAAGTATGAAGAAGGGATGGAAAACAGGAAAGAAAAAAGAGATACTATATGAATGTTGAAAAGATGTAGAAATGCAGACAATTATACATGGGCAGGAGGCAAGAAAGAAATATTATCAAAGAGGTGGTTACGCGAGAGAAGAGATAAAAGAGAATAAGAGGGGAGGCAAGAAGTTTAGTAGAGGAGATAATAAAACGGGATAAGGATACACAAGGACAGGAAAGAAGAACAAAAATAGAAGAAGGGAAATATAATAGAAAATACAAGGAAATAATCGCGGAAGAAATACCGAAGTACTTGACGTCGGAAAAGAGTTATAAAAAAAAGGTTAATAGCAAGGTTTAGGACAGGTAACGAAGGTAGTGGAAAGATGAAAAAGGATGGAACGGGAAAAAGAAAAATCATGAAACAAAAGCGAGAGAGAAATAAGGGTTAACAGTTGGATAGGTTTAAGGAATTGTATTGAAATATAGAAAACGAATCTTTTGTTTAATTATATGAGAACAATAAAATTTGATTTGATTTGATTTATATATTTTAGCAATAAGGAATGCTATGCAGAACAAAAGATAATCAAAAAGGAAAGCTACTATTGTTATAATATAAAATATGCTCTATTTAAAATAAAGCACTGAATGAAAATTGAAGTTGTCAAAGTTTGACGTCATTTTTGAACATCCTGTACAATTTTAAACGTATCGCGATGATTGTAATTATGCGTTACAATATAAATATAAATAACTTCTATTTGTTATGCATTCTATATTTAACATGAGACTCTATGAACTCTTGTATAATTTACCTCAGGGTCTTGACTTTGCTAATGAAATATCGTTTGAATCTTTACAACAAATTTTAATACGTGTAAAGTAATGCAAACGTACAATTTTTATTTACTAATTAAAATTAAATATTTACGTACCGTTCAAATTAAAATACAACTTAAAAAATAAACTACGCTACAAACTTTTTTTTGTATACAATTTAAATAAGACTAACCTTGATTACGTTTACTGGTGCCGTCATGTGCTTCCAATTTTGAGCGTTGTTGGAACGATGGTGTTGGTGATCTGGGTATTTTCCACAAAGGTGTTGTTTCTTTGTTTATAAATATCCTTGGCGCTTTTCTTTTCGTTATTCGTCCAATTTACTTTAATATTCTACACGTTATTAATTATTAGTTTTTAAAAGTCGATGAAATATTTTACACATTCACTATTTAGTCACCAATCTTCAACACTGCCTTCAACGTTCGCTAATCAAAACGTAATATCCCCACTTTCACTTCGTTTCGATACTCACACCTTATACATGCCTATCCTTATACTATACAATCCACAATGGCCTTAATTTATACATCGATACAAGCTTACAATCACGGCAATATGTAGTTTATCCACACATAAGTTCCACCTCTCTTAAACGTAGGAGAAAAAAATTAGTTATAGGAATTTAACGTAAGGGGCGTTATTAATTGTGGAAGTAGTTTTACCATAACGTCTAATAAGCCACTCACCATGATGCAACCTGTATATAAAAATCAAGGTATACATTCATCTTGACAGACTATTTAAATAAAAATATAAACAAAAGATAATGCGATAATTTCAACATACATACCTTAGGGCTATATATCAATTTTTCATACAATTTCGTTTTGTTGAATTCTAGTATCTCAATTTTCGATTAATTGACTATTATTTCCTCAGATGTGGCGAAATTTTTTGTACATTTCAGTAATATTAATTCCTTATAAACTTTGTTTATTTGTTAAGTTTATAGTATGATTTAAATGCAATAAATATTGTAGATTTTCAGTAAAGAAGGGCCGAAGACGTAATAAAGTCGTGTCTTTTGTTTGGTGCCCTTCCGATTTTGACTGATTTATTGATTTTATTGGCGATTTTGTAACAATTTTCTATTATTTATCATTTCACGAAGGCAAACATGCTGCGGAGCAACCCTTACTTATGTTATGATTTACGAAAATTATATTAGGTACATTTTATCTATTATATGACGTTTTTACGACCCAGTTTGAGGCTATACAGAGTGGAACAAGTTGAAACGTTCAATTATCTCACAAATGGGTAGTATGATTGCACAAACATTTTGGATAAGTATATTTTGGGATACGAAGATTCCAGATTTGACATCTGCAATGTTGCCATATTTACCGTTTTTCTGATATTATTACTAACTTTGGTTTTTGAAATAGATCACCCTGGTATATTGTATCATTATTGAATGTCCCTTCAATACGAGTTCAACCATAATGTAACACTCAATACTTGATAAAGTCAAGAAGGTCTTAAATAAAACTGTCCGTGCAAAATAGAATTCAAGTAATTAAATCTGGCAACATTGCAGATATCAAATCTGGAATCTTCGTATCCCAAAATATACTTATCCAAAATGTTGTACATGTTGTACAATTCGTACTACCCATTTGTGAGATAATTGAGCGTTTCCAGACTTTTGTTCCACTCTGTATAATTTTGTTGATAATGGGCGCAAAGCGATTCTTGAAAATAAAGTAGAACAAAAGCGTGGTTTTCTCAAAAAGTGCTAATAACTTTAAAACAAGTGAAGATAGAGAAATGCGGAATTATGGGATTATGTGATCACTACTGAAATAGAATTGATTATTTGAGCACTTGACAGTTTTAGATTGTCAACTTTAAAAAATTGCAGTAGGCGATTGTGGTACGGCAGAAGTATCAACAACAATTTAAAATATCGATTGAACCTCGAGAAATTAACACGCAAAAGTCATTTATTTATCTTCAATGGTTCAAAAGTAGCGAATGTCATACAACCCTGAATATTTGTATAAAATGTTACATACAAGGTGGCCCATTTATTCAGCAAAGACCAATCACTTATTTAATAAAAAAGATACGAGAATAATATTTGGCAGAGTTATAAGTAGTTATAAAATGCACTTTTTAAAATTATTCACGAGTACACAGGGCGCTCCAAATATTATTCTCGTATCTTTTTTATTACAAAAGTTATTGGACTTTGTTAATATAATGGGCCACCCTGTATGTCGAAAAATTGACACATATCTTGACAATATGATCGTGATGATTATAAAATTTAATTTAGAAGTAAGATATGGTTCATTCTATTTACAAAAACAAAGATGGCGTCAAATTTCGATATATCCGAAGGTGTCACCGTTTTGAAAATATTTTAGTTATAATTGCAGTAGTGTAAAAAAGTTGACGGCTTTAATATCATTAAACCAATGTAATTTTGCGTACGGTTTCTTACATCGTAATCTCTCTGTAATCTGAATTACACGGGTATCATTACGATATACAGCACTGTGCCAACATTAATGGAATGGTCCTATGTATAACCAAAATTACGTCAAGTAAATTAGAATTTAACTTCCATTTTCACTTGAGAAAAAAAATAAATCGGCAACAAAATAAAAATATAAAAATTCATTTTTATTCTTAAAAATATTTCAAACATTTTACTTTTGATCCTCTCTCTCGAAAAGCTTTTTCCGACAATTTTCTTACAATTGAAAATAAAATCATTCCTTAAGCATAATAAGAACAAAAGTGAAATGCATTTAAAATAAATATCTTCTTCGTTCTAATATAAATACAAGGAAAAGATTTTACCGTACTAAAGATTATTTGAATCTTGTTTAAAAGAAAATTGGAAAAATAAAATACGTTTTCAAATTGTTTTAGCGTTCCCTATTTGGCCGTAATCGATTCTTAATATTGAATTGGCAGAGTTACGACGGTATCTTAAAAACTCTTCGGTATATGAAACTGAGACGACTTTAAAATAAGTTTGTACGACTTCACACTATAAATTTGGAGAGTTGTACATTTCCAAAAAAAAAACATCTTGAGTTTGTTAAAACTCTTTTGTTATCGAGTTCAAATAAATCTTCTATTATCAGTTTGAAAGTTTAGTCTTTGTCAGTTCGTTTTTTGAAAGATTTACTTCTTTATTAAAATATTTTGATTTATTCATAAAGCAATTGTCAAAAACGTGCGTTTTTTATGCGTCGCGTCGGTCGGTTATTTAGAGGGACAAAATATCTACACCTAGTATTATTTAAAATTCATTTATTCTTAGAAATCGTTAGCATAAGTAACCATACAACTCTAGATGCAACGAAACTCAATGTTTTCGTCGACGTTGTACCTAAATAATGTATTCACTAAAAATCCTACAAATCTAGATTTATTTTCTTCCATTTAGAAGCGGGCCTTCGTTTTCATTATTGCAACGAGAACATTCAAACTCGATCGACTGGGTTTTAGATTTGCATTGAAATCGTTACTACGAAATGTTTTAGTACTCGTAAAACCTATTCTGTAGTTCATTGATTACCGTACCGAAGGGTTTAATCTAAATGACCGCCGTCTAGTCAACAACCCTCTCGGTGTTTGACTGGAAACGCCTACGGCAACCGCAAATAAACTTCATTTAACAACGTGAATTATTCATTAGAGAAAAAAAAAATAAATCGGCAACGAAATTTTAAAATAAATTTTTATCGGTTTCCGAACCGCCGATGGTAGTGCATACCAAAAATAAAAGTTTTGTGCAGTTGTTTATACGACTTACTTATGATTTATGTTTTGGCATGCTAATGAGACGCGTATGGTTATGACAAGCAACATTGACAAGTAATCACTTGCTGGTAAATTATTGTTTATTGTTCTCGACGTGCTGGATCTGTTAGAGAAACGTGGAGCGGAAGAACTCTATAGTATATGAATGTACAACGAGTTAATGTGCGATGACCTGATAACATAATATATCAACGTCAATCTCTTTACCAACAATAATCTAGTCAAATTAACCTCTTTCAATCAACGTTTAATTTTAAATACGTAAACAAAAATTTTGTTCAATTTACTACATAATATGTTCGAGAAATTGCTCAAACGATTATGATCGGAAACGCTGTTAACAATGAGTCTGTGATGAGTAATCGATTTTTGACGTTCAAGAATCGTTCTTCTCATTCACTTTTATTTATTTATTTTTCAACGTGTACTTTTGACGCACGAAAAAATATTATTCTTGTAATGAAATTAAAACTCATGGTCTTTGCGGTTGCGTTGCATTATATAAAACTGAATGAATGAAGGAATTGTTTCCAGATTTTTTCGTAAAATAGAAAATAAACAATGATTACTTTGTTATCTAAAGCTGTATGCATTTCTTAAATTTACTTTAGATTTTATTTCTTTTATTTTTTAAAAAACATTGAGTTTAGGTGAAGTGTTCAACATTCGATATTATTTTAAATACATCATTAATTTCCTAACAATTTTCTGCAATTAGTAGAAAACATGAGGGTTCTTTTCATTACCTGCTGCAATGAGTCAGTCCACGTATGAGAAGAGCCCATATGTCTTAAATGAAAGTAAGAGAAAATTATCATTACCGAAATTGTTCTGTAATCTATATAGATGAGTTTGTATTCAAATTGGATCAATTTGTAATTTAAGAATTAAAAGTTTTATTTAGAAGCACAGTTATAGTTTGCTTATAAATCTAATAGGATTATAGGCGTTATTTAACATAAAAAATTACCAAATACGAATCACTACGACTGTTCTAATTTGTTGTAGGTTTGACATGAGATTTTATACTCGACAACTTATAAATAAGACCAGGAGTTATGCGAAGGATTCCAAACTGAAAATTTTAAAACCCCTTTTTTACTTTCTTCTCAGAAATTAGAGTACCGTAATTTAGGGCTAAATTGATCATTCTATTTCTGGTTTTTGTTACAAAAATTTTATTCTTCGTTTTTAATACCTCAATAATTTCACATTGGTTCATCATATTGCACCGATTTATACTGCACAGATAAAACCAAAATAAATTCACTGTTATTTCGAAGAAAAAATAAAATCTTACTGATCAATTTCATACTGAATATGGGTTAATTTGATCACATTCGTTGAACTCTGTAGAAATACGCTGGAACGGATGAAATGTGTATCACTTTTGTCCCCAGCGCTTGTGGGTATAATATTTCAGAAGTTATAGTTGTTTAAATTAGCCGGGGTCAAATTGATCACACGGGGTGGAATTGATCACCAAGGTTTTGTTATTCCAAAGAAGAAAACTCAGAATGATTTATTATAATCATTATAAACAAAAAAAACTCTAAATGATTTATTATTATCATAGTAATAAGGGGATATTACATTTCTTTGACATCAATATAATGTCTCTCTCGAACTTATATGCAACTTGGCGATCAATCTCTTCAGCCACAGGTTGTGGCAGCATTGCTATTATATCGGCTTTCCCAATTATGAATTCATCATCAACTACAGTTTTGAATTGACAATCAGAACCGTAGGTAGTTTTTAGTCCAACTACCTCAATTTCATCATCAGTTATATTTTGAATAAGTGTAACATATCTATATGTTGTCTTCTTCCTACTACCGCCTAACACTTTAACCAATAGAAAGGTTCCTTTTTCCAACCTCATGTTTTCAGTTAAAAAGTAAACAGTTTCCTCAGTCTGATCGTCATCAGAATTGTCATCCAAAACAGGTTCTGGTTTACTCTCTGAACTCGATGCTTCATTGGGTGCTGCTACACTTCTACCTGGTTCCACTTCTAGTCTTTGTCTTCTGATATTTTGCCTACTAGGTCCAGCTGTGTACCATTGTTGCTGAAGATAATTCACCAACACACTATGCACATGATTGTCCTCGACTGACTCTTCACCTGGTATTTTCTGTAAAACCCTTTCTGCATCTAATGGTACAATACCAGTGGCTCTGAAAGAAGAAATGAGGTCTTGTTTAATGGCACCGTCTTTTGATTTCCCGTCCATTTCATTAAGAGTCGTAGCCAAGAGATGGGGAAAGTCTTTCTTATCGATAGATATCGATGATGGGTGTACTTGTTTCCACAGAGATAAAGTTGATCGCCAAGAGTTCTTGAAAAAAACCGCATCTAATGGTTGTGTAAGATGAATCGAGTTTTATACAAAGGCAATATTGTTCTGTTGGCATAAATTCAAAACTTCATCGGTAAAATGAGAAGATAAGTTGTCACCCAACAACACCTTACGGCCTTCTAGATTTTGGGCATGTGGTAAAAAGCAAGTTGTGAACCAATCAGTGAATGAGCATCCATCCAACCGTGGTGAGTTCTATTATATCTGGAGCTTGGTAAACAGTATCTCTGATTGCAACATGGTAAGCCTTTGGGCTCATTTTCCGTCCACTGTACCCACATCTTCTCGGATTTGTAGATTATGTAAGAAAGCAACATAAGCGAACTGCAATAATGAGAAAACGCATTGTAACATTATTGTAAACAGTGGGGCGTAATTGATCAGCCCCAGATATATGATCAATTCGAGAAATTAATTTCGAAATTTCCGCTCTCCCAGAAGAAGCAGTAACGTTCTAACCTAAGATATCCCGGGCCAAAACATGATTTGTCATACGTGTTTACAGTAAATTACGTTAATCCTCATTAGTTTGATAATGTCATAAAAAGTTCCAGACTGTCTAAAACCTATCAATTTACTAGTACAATCTTAACTCACCTTTTTTTGCAAAAACACGAGTCAAACAAGCCGCAGCAACTATACACATGATACAACAGAAGCTTCACGAATAGTTCAATGTGCGAGCAAACTTTGACATCTCATTGATTTTAGCGCTAAATTTGAAATTTCTGATGAATGATCTGGTGATCAATGTCACTTCATGAAGTCAATTTTGCCCCAAATTGCGGTACATTACAATTAATCAAAAACAGTTGGTCCTAATTTACTGTTAAGAATTTCCAGTACACCCAAGGTCTGAAAAGAGATATGTTTGCCCGAAGGTACATTACTATTATATTCCCGCGTACAATTTCAGATTTGATAGGATCACTAGCTTTTGTTAGAGCTCCTTATTGTTTCAAACAAATACTTCTTGTTGAAAATATCGTTAAAAAGACCGTAGCAAACAATCACTTTTCTGGTACACTGATAACTGGTAATGGGGAAAGTGGGGCAAGGCGAAGTAGAAATTTGGGGCTGCAATGGTGAACCTAGAGCAATTGTGGCGGAAATTTTGCCTATGGCTTCTTGAAAGTTCAGTGGAAGTGACAGCGAAACCATTACGTCGTACTTGACTTATTGTTGTTCGAAGATATCTATTAATTAATTTTAACTTTGAAAAGCTTCTCTCACAAGAAGCAACTGAAACAAACACGCTCAGAAACATTTTTAGTACCAAATACAAGTTTGAAACCGATTCTCCACAAACTTCAAAATCTTTAACGCATGCCACTTTTTGACTGCATCTTATCTGCTTGATGATGACGCCTTAGCCGTTTAATTTCTGATAACAGTTCATTTCCTTCTAATGCATTGAAAGATTTGAAATTAACTTTGGAAGCTCTACAATATCTGTTCCGATGAGGTGCCACGACAGAACGGTTGTAAATTTGTCATATATTTTTTGCACTGATTCTGTCCTTGATATAAGTTCTTTATAGAAAGTGTCGATACACTGATACATGCACCTTCTTAACTCTTGTTTTAATGTCAAGGCTTCATCCCTTTCCTCTTCTCCTGCCACCATCTTCTTAAATCTTCTTCGCCATAATTTCTCAGTAGGTATGCTCATTTCATCAAAAGTTATGGTGGAAAAGATTAACGCATTTTTAACCAGTTCGTCTCGGATCTCTTTCAAAAAAAGTTTTAAAGCAACTAACTTTTGTACGAATTTATCTAAAGTAGGTCCTTCACTATGCAAGTTCTTTCGAGTATGGTTCACTTCCTCCATAATGTTATACCACAAAGGAAAGTAACTGAGAAAGTTCAAATCACTAATGTTTTTAATAACAATTTGAACTGAACCTTTTGTGTTTACATTTTCTGTTGAATCACACAACTTTTCTACACTTTGAACTAATCTGTCAAAATGTTTCATCGCAAAAAATGGAGAACAAAATGTTCATCCATCCGATATATTATCTTTATAACACTTATTTACTACAAAAGAAATTTTGGAAATAATATTACTACATACCAACAAGGAAATAAAAGTTGTGACGCTTTAATATAAATTCCCTGTGTCAACATTCACCAAACTTAAGGATATGATCGAATTGAAAGCGTTTATTGGTCTTCTGTACTTATCTGGTATGATCAAGTCTAACCATAAAAATATTTTAGAACTTTTTGCTGAAGACAGAATATTTATATCCAGTGCGCGCAAAAGTATTACACACCTGTTGTCAATGTTACAATAAACGAAATACTGGTTCCTTTCTGCGGCAAATACAGGTTTAGGATGTATAAGCATAATAAACCGGCAAAATATGGATTAAAAATATGCTATTCGAGAACGTTCTATTTGTGTAATGCGATTGGGTACATAGTAAAAGATACAACTGAAAGAAAAATATCAGTTCGCTGATGATGATAGATTAGCTATTTAAACACGTGTTCGAGTATAGATTACAACTAATTGAAGGAATAAACAGGAAAAAAATTGACAGTTGTGGGCAAAATAAACCCCAAATTCGTCTAGAATTTAAGAAAAACAAAAAAAGGCCAGTACAATCGTCTCAATTTGGACACAATAAAAATATAACTATTTGTTCTTATGTTCCCAAAAAAATCGGACTGTTGTATTGCTCTCCACAATGCATAATGATCAGAAAGTTGACAAGGATACAAATAAACCTGATATATTGGGCATATGTTTTCATTAGCAGTGCTACATTTAATTTTGTTTGTTACAGAACATCGGACAAAGTTTCTTTTCTAAAATAAGTTGTCAAAAACTCAGCTCTTCGAGTCTACGAATGCCAATTCAAACAACACTATATAAAGTCCCTCCGGAGTTTCTTCATTGCATTTATGGGGTTGTCCTCTCAACCCCATCGCAATCGACACGATCATTTCTACATCCGCGATTGGAACGCGAAATCTAAACATTCAATTAACACAACAAACGCAATTAAGGAAATGCTGACAATCAGGAAGCATTTCTAACGACCTTGCTTACAAAGCAAACAAACCTACTTCGTACATATAAAACGAAGTAGGTACGAAAACAAAAGGGGTCAAAGTTTCTTCAGTCACAGTTAAGTTTAGTTTAGTGTAGTTTAAGACAGTTTGATTTGACACTTAACTGGCGTTGACCAGTTTGCGACGCTGATTAGCACAAACGCGTTGCTAACATCCAACCCGGCCAGCGATCTCCAACCCGAAATGTGATACCATGATGTCAAGTATCACTCACGCAGCACATAATACGCGAACTTACTATATTTCACGACCTACACCACTTTCATTCATTTATGTAAATAGTACATCACGATTACTGTAAGTGAACGTCAATAAACGCATCTAAACACGAAACGACACTCCATTTCTTTCTGTGGTTTGACCCGGGGTCTAAAGTATTCACATTCTAGACGCTACACATCCATGATGAATTTTTAAGTATCTGTCATGGGTAAACACTGTGAAACATAACAAAATTTTGAGGTTGTCATTTAACAAACAAAGTTACGTCATAAGTTGGTTATTTGAAGTTCTTGATAATATTGAATAACGTAATTATAAATACTAATTCAAACTATATGATCACAGTGTATATAAAAGTATGTCATTGTTACCTAAGCTGCTGTTTAGATGCTTAAATTTAATCTTTTTCCATGGTTATGATATGTCAAAAAAAAACAATCTTCCTAAAGTATAGAATGACATTTCACTCATTTAATTACATTAATGTCATGTTTTGATGTGGGGACCAAGCAAATAATCCGTACTAAAAAATTGTACAAATTAAGGAACGTACAAACTATGGCTTATCTAAAACCGAAGTCTTAGTTGCTCTTTGAAGAAAACTAGAAATTAGATTTCATCAAATTGGCCTTAATATGTTTGTAACAAGAACCGAATACGCTCAGAAGCCCCGGTTGCAAAAAACGCTAATTAAATGTATCGTTATGTAACGGCCCGTTTGATTGGTTAAAATTTAACATTAAACCCACTGATTGGATAACAATATGTTAACGACTTTTAAGGAATCGTTATATTTTGTGCAACATTACAAGAGACTTGAAATCGTAAAATTAAAATAAACTTAAAAAGTGGTATTTTTTATTTTATTAATTCGAACTTGAGCATCATTTTATACGTTGATGTAGTCTAATCTGCTTAGTCAACCATAATATGTATCACTATTGAACAACGTAGACGCGAATTTTGTAATCTTATCTCACGAAGAATTTATTTGACAGATCTTTATTGAGTTTTTAAATAATGTTGAGTGTAAAAAAGTTTGAGCGATTTTAATTTTCTAATAACGAAAATTTGACAGTTCAGGAAAGTGAATGAGGGGTGCATTTTATAACAGGGGTGCTAAACATCTAATCAGTGGGCACGAACTAAATCTACCTACAATGGTAGGAAAAGAAATATAAAAAGAATACTTTTATATTATGATGGCTATAATTTTTAAACGAAAAAACGAGCTTTACCCCGCATGCGGTTTAAAACCACTTACACAAGTGCGTAGTAGTAATTTTGGTACCTAATTTGCAAAATAAAATTGTTTAACTAAATTTAGAAGAATTTAATATAGTTTGTCCTTTTCTCAATATATTGATGGAAAAAAGTATACAAATGTACGTTTATTTAATTGTCAAGCCTTACGTTTTTTTTATCCGATTTTATGCAATTTTGCTCTATTTTAGAAAAGACACACATTTCAAGTTTACCATTAAATTTAAAGTTAATTCTAGGTAATATGCTGGCCATAGTAACAGCTCCAAGTTATTTGCTTGTATCCAGTTGCGCACAACCTGCGAAGTATAGGGTCATCATATCCCGATAGTTAATTATCGAATGTTCCAAGAAAATATGTGTAAATAGTAAATGGAATCTACTAACGTAACGTTAAGTCGTTAATTATAGTTACATAACTCTCCTTTCATAAGATATAGTTCATATTAATATGCTTATTGTAAAGCTTCGTACACACCTGAACAACAAACCGAGGAACAAACAGAACAACGAACCGAACGGCAATCGGAACATTAATTTGGACGGTGCTACGTACGAATTTTAGAACAGATTCGCAAGTCCTGATTGTTCCACGAACGGTTTGCGGCGTTCCAAACTTGTCGGTTTTTTCTCCGACATCAAAGAAAATGCGCGCGAATGCGTTTGCAGGTTTGGACGAATCTAAACAAAACGGCGAACAAACTTATGCGGGAGAATTAAATTATTTATTTTGTCCTCCCTTTTGTGGGTTTGTTGTGTTTTAGGTAATATTATGGAGTTGACAGAAGAAAAATGTTTTAAATTAATCAGTGTTTAAGAATGCAAGAAAAAAATGATGTCCCTATTAGCATCATTTGGGCGGGAAATTTCCAAAATAAAAAAAGCGAAGTAAATTATAATTTTTTACTCTTCTTTGTGCGTAAAAATTTGGTTGGCACTATCTTCTTGTTTTCCGCAATTTTCTCTTCTCAATAATAAATATATATGAACTGAAAACTACTGAAAATAATTATGGGAACAGCACAAACGTTCCGTTTGTTGTTCGGATTGTGGAAATCATAAAAGATCGTTTGTCGTTCTGTTTGACTTTCGGTTCGTTGTTATGTTTGTTGCTCGGTTTGTTGTTCAGGTGTGTACGAAGCTTTACAACTTAAGCAACAATTTTTTGGCGAATAAAGATTAGTTTGTGATGTAATATTAGAAACACAAATTTATATCATATCAAATTTATGACAACTTAAAACCAAGAACGTGTATGTTATTGCTAAGAAATTATTAAGGAAAAAGCGCAATTGCAGTGTAAATATTTATAATTAGATATTTTCGAAAGTTTATAAGTCCTCTATTGTAATCTTAATACTTAAAAGAAAATCCTGTCCATTAGCATTATAAGGAAATGGCTTTTACTTTATGAATAAGTTTCAATAACAATAGAATATCCTTGCTTGTTTAATTTACTTCCTTTGAGTCATATTGCTCTAAGGGTTGTTACATTGGTCATTAGAAGTATGTAATAAATAAACAATTACCTACTGTTTGAGAAGGGGTAGTGTGAACCAATAAATAAAGTAAGAAATGTAAATTCCATTTTAGTTTAAAATTTCAAGTGTTGTGAAAATGCCACCTCATCTCGGTGCTGATTTGAAAGCGCGGATTGTTTCGGAATTAGCGGCGGGCCGTAGCGTGCGTGAAATTTCACGTATGTTAGATATACCAAAAGCACCGTAGGGCATTACCGAGTAAAATGGAATCTTGAACACACTTTGGAAAGAGCCATCGGAAGTGGTAGACCTAAAGTATCTACACGTGCTCAAGATCTCGAGTTGTTTCATTACGTAACAGAACAACCATTTGCTACATACTCCAGGGCTATAGCAGATACACATTTTCCCGGATGCCGTATAACTGCACAAAAAGATTAAAGGAGATGGGAATAAAGGATATAATGCTGCTGCGAAAGAAGTTCTCAGTGACGAAAATATGAGACGTCGTCTGGAATTTGCAAGGCGATATGTGAACGAACCTTTGGAATTTTGGAATCGAGTGATTTTTAGCGACGAAAAAACGTTCAATAGCCGCAACGATGGACCACTAAAAGTTTTTAGAATGGAAGGAACTCGTTACGAAAATAATCACATATGTCCTAAAAACGAAGTGGTTATTTTTCTGTGAATGTGTGGGGTTGGGTTAGCGCGCGGGGTCCAGGAGTTTGTTGGGCTATCGATGGACGTCTTGATTCTGCTGCGTATTTAGATATTTTGGAAACTATTATGAAACCTTCAGTCGAAGTGTTTTATCCAGACGAAGATTATATTTTCCAACAAGTAAGTATTCTTATTTCACTATACTTTCTCCAAAAAATAGTTCGGGATCTGTTGAATTAACATTTTCATAATGTATTTTTGTTGTTAAAGGACAACGCCCCTATTCATACTTCGCGGGTTGTGCGCAATTGGATACAAGAAAATAACTTGGAGCTGTTACCCTGGCCAGCAAAAGCCCAGATTTTAACATTATCGAAAATGTTTGGGCTCGAATACTTGCTGTTATCCGAAGACAACAAGGGCCAAATTTTATACCAGTAAACCGTAATGCACTAATTGCAGCCATTGATACCGCATGGGAAACGATTAATATTAATTATATTGATACCTTGATAGCGTCAATGAGCAGACGCCTCCAAGAATGTATCAATAATAATGGAGGTCACACCCATTATTGATTTCTTATATTTATTTATATAGTAATACCTTTATTTAAAAAAAAGTTTTCATTTAATTTTAAACTATAACTTGGTATCTTAATTATAATTATGTAATAAATTCTTGTCAAAAAACTAAATATATACGTTGACAATAAGAATTGCCTTAGTTTTTATTTTCACTTTTTATATTAACTACAGAAAAAAATGAAACGTCATAAAATATACATTTTGTAAGGACTAAATATTATGAATAGAGAGTTTAATGATTTTTTTTAATAACTTACAATAATTAGTAGGTTAGATTTATTTAAAAATAAGTAATAATCAGTCAACCCAAATAACCATGTTTAGTTTTTGATTTAATTTAAAAGTTATTGCTTGTAGACGTTTTTAAATCAAAATTATTTCTAATTTTATTTTGTAAACATTTCCTAAACAAAATTTTGATTCGATAATTAATCGAGCTATGGTGTTTAATTAGCGATACCTTCAAATATATTCTTTAAAGAAAAAATTAAGTAAGCAACGTAAATTACCTATTTTCTAAAACGTGCTTAGTGTAATGATTCATTCTACAGTCCTTCTATAAGATAACCCCTGCTGAGACTACCTGCTGTTAGAATTGTAAATGATACCCTTAAGCCCGCTTCACAATGTGCAAACTTTTGTTTACAGAAATTGTGGTGTCCAAGTTTTAAATTTCATGAGTGTACATTTAACTTTAAATAAATAATAATAACATATTTACAAATTTTGAGGGCATAATAAGCGGGCATATAGTCTACTTAATATTTTCTCGTTGTCAAGGTATAAAAAACAAATAATGATTTAAAAAAACAATAACCATTAAAATACCACAGTAAAAAGACAAAATGTAATTAGTATTACAAATGTTAAGAAATTGGCTATCGCCCAGCTGCTAACATCTTCTTCCATTCGTAAATCTTCTTTACCGATCTTGATACTTAATACACTATTTGAGCGTGTGGATGTTTTATGTAAAATAATAATCAATATACAGGGTGTCCGGAAATTAAGAGCAAAAAACTCGAGGGGTGATTTTACTTAAAAAATTAACGCCACAAGTTCCTATAACATTTTTCTGAAAAATCCAAAATAACACGGCCTCAAAGCTTGATTTTTTAAATCAAGTTTTTTTAATAAAATATTTTCTCGTGTACCGATTCTCTTCAAATTTGGCACACTTACCAATAATGTTTGTTTGTATTTTTGTTCCCAATTTGACGTAAATTCCCCAAAGCTAAAGGGCATTGCATTGCCGCTAGCTAAACCATAATAATAATGCATGTCACGTAGTTCGACGTTAGAATAATTATTATGATTCATCTTATCTTCTTATTAATCACAACAATTCAATAAGAAACTTGCAACAACTTATTATCTGTCAAAATGAATTGTTTACAAAGCAACTCCCGCAGTTGTTTCCAAAGCATGCTTTGTTAATGTTGAAAATGAGCTGAAGTGAGTTGGTATTCATTCAGTACAAGCAACTTTTAAAAAGCGTTTTTCTCAAAAACAGCTCATTTTATCGTGATGTAAGAAGAGGACGTTTTTTGAAGATTTTTTGATGCTCTTTAATTGTGTGTCACCAAAGTTTAGAAAAAATATTGAACAAAAAAGATTTAAACTCTTTGGGGAATTTACGTCAAATTAAAACAAAAATACAAACAAACATTATTGGTAAGTGTGCCAAATTTGAAGAGAATCGGTACACGAGAAAAAATTTTATTAGAAAAGCTTGATTTTTTAAATCAAGCTTTGAGGCCGTGTAACTCCGTTATTTTGGATTTTTCAGAAAAATTTTATAGGAACTTGTGGTTTTAATTCAAGTAGAATCACCCCTCGAGTTTTTTGCTCATAATTTCCGGACACCCTGTATAATATAAAGAGGCATGAATTTCTGCAAAGGAGGGAGTTATAGGGCGTGACGATTCGGTTTCGTACTGTGTCGTGTGGGAGCGCCATTTACTGACAAATGGTACCTACTACACAAATTGACTTCAGTTATCTGCAAATATTATACAAGACAAACAAATGTAAATAATAAATTCAACTGCTGATTTAATAAAAATTTGAGAATATTCCCTTAAAGCAATTAAAAACCATTTCGCTTTAATGAGTTGAGTAATAAAGTTCTACAAATATTAAGACTCAATTAAACCTTAAAGTGAATTGATAAATACTAAACTAGCGTAAAGTCAGGTCCACTAGTCCTTTAATAAAATCCATTGACGACAGTTCAAAACTCTCTTGCAAAATTAAATTAATAAAAGACTTAATTACTTCAAAAATACATTTGGGAAATTTAATTTTTATGACAGCGTTATCTAAATATCACTCTCTTAGGAGATACAAAACGGACATCGGAGTTATTCGTTGCATACCAAGTACATTGTTACGGTTAGTTAGTCCTTATCTGAAGCTGTTGTCTGTGTTTAATTGTGAGCGAGTTTGAAATTCAAGTTTTATCTTTCACCTCAAAAACCCTACGTACTTAAATCAAAGTAAAATTGAAAATTCGTCGCAAGAAAGTAAAACACCACAAATTTTATAATTCGCACAGACAATAGATAATTTGCATACAAAGGTCTATTGTGCCCTTCTTTGTAGTCCTTGGTATAATTTATCCTGCCAACTTCGGTTACCGGAAGTGACGTTAATTGTCAGTAGCAAACTCACCGAGGACCCATACACCTTGATGTCCTGTATCTATTATCCACATTTCTTGTCCCTTTACATGAAATATTAATGTATCTGAAATCTTACCGTACGATGTTTCTTATCTTCCATGATATACTAGCACTTCTATTTGTATTGAATTTGTGTTTCTCAAAGACTAAGTGAGGGTACGCGCCAACATTTAACGTAAACTAATAGGGAGAGATTTGTATATGATAAAACTCCTAAGGGATTTACTCGCATGAAAGTGTAACTAAATTGAAATATAACTTTTATTAATAAATATTTAACAGTTAACTAAAGAAAAAGGAAACTTTGATTTATTTTTAGTTTCTTTTTTTTTACTTTAGATTCTTCTAATTTTTGTAAGTCGTCTCTTAATTTCCTATCATTCCTATCACAGCTTAACTTTTAACTAAAAGGACAAAATGAACTTCGAGAACAATGTCTGACAACAAACATTTAATTTTGTTTACCTTTGCCTGTTTTGTTCTCTTTTAGTTTACATTAAAAGTTGGTATCTTGTTTATTCCAGAAATTAAACGTTTTTCTAAGTTGTGACAATTTGCCTCGCCATTATGAATAAGTTGCTTTTTAAAACGTTCATAATTGAATATTTATTGACGATGTGCTATAGTTGAAATTATGGAAAAACTCTGATATCGGATTAGTGCTTGTATTCAAGCATATTTTTCGTTGAACCTGCGTAGGTTTTAGTTCGGCTTTTGTGCTAGAATACAAGCGCTTATCCATTTTAGGAATACTTTACCTATACATTTTGACAGCTAGGCATGAGAAGATTGTGTTAAAATTGAGAGTGTTTGAAATAAACAGTTCTCTAACTGTAACATTTTTGAGAAATCCAAATTTGTTGGCGCTTTTTAGTTTACTTTGAAGAAAAACCTTACGTTTTTCTGTTCTTCTGGCTTTGACCTTCATAAATCAAACAACAGCAATTAATCAGATCCAGTGTTTACGGAGCCTACTTAATTTTTTGAGATAAACTCTTTTTATTTTTCAACATAGTTTCCTTTGAGGCTTATACACTTGTCCAACGTTGCTCTAATTTGTTGATCTTTTTCGAATAATAGGATTTGTCCAAGTCGATAAAATAGGCGTTTGTTTCTGCAATCACCTCCTCGTTTGAATAAAATCTTTTTCCCGCAAGCCATTTCTTCAGATTGGGGAACAAGTAATAGTCTGAGGAAGCTAAGTTTAGAGAATAGGGGGGATGCGAAACGAGTTGGAACCTTATTTCCATCAATTTTGCGGCCACAACTGCTGAGGCGTTAGCTGGTGAGTTGTTGTCATGAAAAAGGACTTTTTTTGTGAGCCAATCGTGGCCGTTTTTCTTGCATTACCCGTTCATTCGAAATGCCCACAGTACTAGCAATCTCACGCACCTTCACTCTTCTGTCATCCATCAACTTATCATGGATTTTATCATTTTCTATCATTTCTGGAGTAGTGGCCTCAACAGGGCGTCCAGAACGTTCAGCGTTGTTTGTGCCCATATGGCCACTCCGAAAATTTTGAAACCACTTATAAACTGTTCTAATTGATGGTGCAGAATCACCATAATGTTTATCAAGCTTCTCTTTAGTCTCCTGAGGAGATTTGCCTTTCATAAAGTAATGTTTAATCAACACACGGAATTCTTTTTTGCCCGTTTTTTGACTTTGACTTCCTCGATTCAGACGAACGCCAAACACAAAGAAATAGACCGATCTGGCTGAAACTTGGTGTGTGTTCTTCCAAGAGATGCTACTAACTGAAAATAACCTCGATACGCACCAGTAGTGCCATCTCTTTGAGTTTGCACGTACTATTCAAACCACCCTCGTTTTAATCAAAAGATAGTCAAAATACGGAAACGCAATATGCCATATCGGTACGGCGACTCCAAATATTCACCATACTCGTACGTTGAGAAAGTGGTACGTTTAGACAATTTAACCCTTAACCACGGACAGTGAGTCTAAGATACTCCGTCAACTATAATATGCTCCACTTCTTCCGTCACCACCAATGTATTCCAACACGGCCTTCAGTACCTTTTCAGTTTGTAGTACTCTAACAGCTTTTGAACGTAGTATTTGTGTACAGGAAATTAAAAACGTGTCGGAGTCTGGTAGACTCCGCGTCCGTCTTAATGTTATAGAACCTAGTTGATATGGCGGAGACGAGGTCATCTCAAAGAGTGAATGTATTATTAGATCCAAACTTTGAGAAAACTGTGTTGCAGTGGTTCAATGAAGAAGATAAGGAAAATAGTGATATTGAAATAGAAGGAAATATGATACATAGTGAACATGAGACGGGAAGTAAACAAGAAGTGAGTGATAGCGATGATCCCGAGTACAATGCTGAAGGCGAATTTGAATCAGAATCTACAGATCAAAGTTCCAATGTTGAAATACAAAAGCAAGAAAGAAAATGCTACAATGATGAAACAGCGGAAATAACTGTTGATGACCGAAGAAAGAAGAAACAAACTTTTTGGTTCGGAAAAAATAGATTGACATGGAGCAGAGTAGAACCTACTCAAAATGTTCGTACCCCCATGCATAATCATGTCATTCTTCCACAAACACGTTTAGTTGTAAATAATAGCGAAGATCCTTTAGAATTTTTTGATAAACTATTTTCAGAAGAAATGTACAACCTCATTGTGAAGTGGATAAATAAAAAGTTAGACAGTATGAGATCTCGCTACAAGTGACCAAACAAATCAGAACTTTCTGACCTTACAGTTAGAGAATTACGAGCATTCATTGGTTTGCTCTTATATACCTCCATTTTCAAGTCGAATGACGAAGATGTACGAAGCATTTTTGGGATGAACGGTACAGGGAGAGATATTTTCAGAACAGTCACGTCTGACGAGCGTTTTTCAATATTACTTGTTGCGTTGCGATTCGATGACCCAGAAACCAGAGAAAGTAGAAAAAAAGAAGATGTAGGTGCAGCATTTACAGATTTTTTTCAATCTATTCATAGATAATTGTAAAGCAGCATATACAGTTGGTTTTCATGCCTGCGTGGATGAAATGTTGGTAGGGTTTCGGGGACGATGTAGTTTCAAAATGTACATACTATCCAATCCAGAAAAATATGGAATAAAAAGTATGGCTCTGACAGATGCTAAGACAAGTTATTTTTTCAATGCCTATATTTATAAAGAACAAAATAGTTACTGTTACGGTTTAACTGACGAGGAAAAGAGACTGGGGAAACCGACTCAAGCTGTGATAAGACTAGCGCAGCCTTTATATAATTCTAACAGGAATATTACTTGTGATAACTGGTTTTTATTTATGGAACTAGTAGAACTTTTACTGAAACACAATATCACTTGTGTCGGAACCCTAAAAAAGAATAAAAGAGAAATACCCCCGGAATTCTTACCAACTAAAGGTCGCAAAGTAGGTAAAAAACCCTTTATGGATTCACTAAAAATTTGACGCTCATTTTGCATAGTCCAAAGAAGAACAAGGCAGTCATTCTAATTTCGTCTATGCATCATACCATAGCCACAGATGAAAGCAAAGGAATACCAGAAATCATCTCTTTCTACAACGATACAAAAAGAGGAGTGGATTCGATGGACGAAAAGTGTGCCAAATATACATGCAGTCGCCGCACTCGCCGATGGCCAATGGCAATTTTTTATAAAATCGTCGACATTTGCAGCTCAAATTCATATTATATATATATAACTCGTTTCTAGATAACAATACTAAAAGATTCAATTTTGTGAAAACATTTACTGACAGACTAATTGAAGAGTATGTTCGTGAACGATTGCAATCTCCATTTATTACGAGAGAGCTGAAGGCTCTTATTTGTCGATTCTTTGACATTCCACTTGATCCATCTCCAATGGAGGAACTATTGGAGGTTCAAAAGTACTGCTATATGTGTCCTTCTAAAATAAGAAGGAAGACCAAGTACGTGTGTGAAAAGTGTCGCAAACCAATTTGTCTTCAATGTTTACGAAAATGTTGCATAAATTGTTGTGAGAATCAAGAAAATTAACAATTTTGTAAGCTCTGCACGACTTTTTCCTGTATCATTGAAAAAGCGAATTTATATATTTTTTGTTTGCTGATATTTGTTTTTTTAATAATATTCAGTAAAATGGACTCTTCTCTTCATATTATTTCAAGAAAAAAATCCCATTGTTTTAGTATGCATCAAAAAGTTTTTTTTGTCCAATGCAAGAATATTTTGGATTTTTCGAATATTTTGTAATAAATCATTCAGAAACCTATCAATAAATGTTTTAATGCGTTCAATATCTTCATCAAAGTTTTTCATTTTGAAGAGTTTTTTAGAGCAGAGTCTGGGGGACTCCTCGTCCGTGTTGGAGTCATAATAATGAGTGTCCGTGGTTGAGGGTTAATTATTAAAAAAAAAGCTAGGATAAAAGTTTTGAATTATTGTAGCCAGGGACATATAGAGGCTCCTGAACCCCTTATGGAAGGTGCAAATGTGTCGTACATTACTACGTGGATGCTTCTTCAGACCGGTGACCAATTAATTGAGTTTTTTGAGTTTGTTTTAAACTTAATTAATTGGTTACCGATCCGAGTATTTCTAAATTACATTATGTACTTATCGCTTTCTATGAAGTAATTCAAGCATTGTTTTTTTTTTCGTTGTGGGGCACTTTCTATACCTTCTTACACGTTTATCCGGGTGATGTTGATGGCTGCAATTGCAAACAAGCAAAACAACAGAACAGGGGTTGCGTTTTTACTTTTACTTTATTTTGAGAGTGGCATGTTCGTTTAATAGTGAAAGTTCTATTTACATTGTACGAATTATTTATTAGAAAATTGATAAATTTTATATCATTTTAATAAGAAACTAATTAATTTAAATCTGTTGTAACTTTTTTGTGGTCAAAATGATGCAGTCCCTACAGCTAATAATGAACGCATAGCATTTTACCAAAAAAATACAATTCAAATATGAATCATTCAGGTTAAACATCTATTCAAAATTCACTGTTTTTTGTATTGTCAAATTGTATGATCAAGTACAGTTTATACAAAATAAAGCATGATTTATTCTTAGTGAAATAAGGTTTACCAGTACAACTGTAAGTTGCCACCAATGCCACGCCCCGAATAAACCATATAAGACGATATGGTACGAATTGTCCCACAGCTTTTCTGAAATGTGTGAGTTTCGCTACCTGACTTCGAATCAATAATAGTTAACAAAAGCACTTTCTATGTACGCCTAAAGGTAGTCCATTGTATAAAGACGACTTAACTGACGATATACCCCAAAAGAAAACTGAATATGTATCTATCTTTGTGTAGGTTATACAAAACATCAACCCCCTGTTTAAGAAATAGAGCTGCCAGCTGGTCACATTTTTTTTTGACGACCCTTACTATAAATTAATGTTCAACATATCCAACACCGACAACACTAAGTGCAATGTTGTGTTGTATATTTAATTGTTTTTTATTCGAAAAAAAATCTTTTTAAAAATAATATTCTTACTGATACATATATTTATTTTAGTAACCAACCCTAAATTTTTTTAAAATACACAAATGATGTGTACCAGACATTTATTTGTTTAGGTTCACAAGCTTCGAAAATGTAAATAATATTCAACCCCAAATACAAAGTTAACGTCTAATTGAAACAGAGTTTGACTTTATAATAAATCAAATATTCAATCCTGTTTTACATAAAGTTAAATAGTTTGAAATTTGATAATCCAATCGCGCCCTCTTTTTATTTCTGCTTTGATTGCTTGAATACATAATGGCATAATTTACGTCGTTTCAGAATTAGTAACTTCGAAAATAAATTTAAAATTCTTAATGATTACATTAGCAGCTGTTAAGATCATTTTTGTTCCCTGTCTTTAGTAAACGTCGACAAAATTAAATCCACAGTCACATTGTGTAGGATTTACAAGTAAGTGTGAACGAAATCTTGAGAATGAACGTCTTAAAATAACATTGCCCGCAACAGCAAAAAAAGTGAACAAACGCATTTTATTCAAAAATACGCGTTTGTGAGGAATGAACCCTGGTGGAATTCTTTTCGAAAGATTTGTATCAAAAATTGATGCCTACGTCTGTCTAACACGTTTAAGGCATTATATTAAGATAGACCATCTTAATTGCGGCGAAGCTTAATATAGAAAAACAGTGACTTGTTTCTTTTGAGCGATTGCATCGGGGTGTAAAAGAAACCTCGATAAGGAATGCTAGCATTAATTGTTTAAATTCGTCGTTTGTATTATATATAAGCACGTAGTTTTTTTTTCTGAAGTAGGTTTGAAACGGAAAGTCCCAAAGACAAAGGGAAGTTAATATTTAATTTGTATACAAACGTGCGGCATAATAGATTGTAATCAGGTATTTCTTTGATGAAGACAACATTTAATTTTAGATGAGAGTATTGACGTGATTAAAGGATACGACGAAAATAGTAGCTTAGCTGCAGGGGACGTTGTAGTTCAGGAAACTACATCAACATATTCCACTAACCTAAATAATTACAAATTCTACTTTAAATAATTTTTTTTTATCGTAAACAGGACCAATTTCTCAAAAAGCTTTCATCCCGTCTCGTTCTCGAAACTTTTGTGTTTCATAACATTGTAAAATATTTATAAATCGACAAAAGACGCGATGACAAGAATTTTTTAAACATCTGGCTATGTTTATACCAGTTTAGCAAAGAGTAATAACACAGTCGCGACCGCTTTTTACCATCAACTTGAAAGAGTCTCGAAATAAAAACGATCCTTAATGTAATACACACACTCAAACTATTTTAGATTTCCTTTTAGGTTTCTTGAAACGACGAAATTGGTGCGGCCAACAGTTACAAAAACAATAATCATTGAATAACTTCTATACAAAGTCATATGCAAAGCTTTATGGTTTGAGTCATAATAAACCTAAAGTAATAGATTAGAAAATGTAAGAAGAGAGACATTTATTATTAGATCTTAACTACTCATAAATCACAAAGTATTAATAATATTCGAAAAGTAATACATGTAACATAAAACTAGTAACTAACTTCAGTTATTAACATCACTGTCTTAAATTTCTGGTAGGAATATTCAATTGTTTTGACATTTTTCTGACTTTTATTCTGTTCTATTACATCGTTATTAATAAACTATATTTGATTTCATAAAAAGTTTTCCCTTCCTACTTTTTTGGATATTGAACTAAAAGATTAATTCTACATTTCGATTATTATCGATTACAATTTTAACGATTTACTTAATTGATTATACCCACATTGAAATTTTTTTGCTCAAAAAGCTTGTATGTGTTTCATTTCTTGTACAAAAACGTTTATAAAACTTTTTAATTTCATGAAAACTATTTTTACGGTTTCGTATTTTCGTACAAATGTGTTTTAATGTGTTTATTGTAAATTAATAATGATGATAACCAAAAATTAATTAAGCCTTCACAAATTAGAGTGCGAAACGTTGCCAAAAATTAATCATTTACTTTAATTGGCCCCATAAAGATAATAATATTCAAATTTAAGTTAAAGTTGAGAGGAACAAAGAAGTACATCTATAAATAAAAACAAAAAAATCGCTATTCTAAAAGACTCTAGAAGGCAAAGTGGTTAAAAAACTAACCATAACTAATAAGCCAACTTGTACTTGAGAGTGTTGGTGAACATAACAATATACAGGGTGTTTCTAAATTGATGCGAAATATTCAACAGGGTAATTTTTCAGCAAAAATTAAAGAGGGACTTTCATATAAAGTTTTGTTCAAAACCACTTTCCCTCCAAGTTACAGCCCCTTAAAGTTAGGGGGAAAAACAGATAAGATAATTGATAGTAATAAAGTGACATTTTTTGGCAGTTTTTGTAACCCTGTAAAGTTTATACAAGGGGGTAAAAAAATTAACCCTTATAATATTTTGCCTCAGAACTTTTTAATGCGTCTACATTTTCCTACTTAAAAATTTTATTTAAAGAGACGGATTCAAACTGCAACTTTTTCATGTCTTTGCTATTTCTCGTAAAATTCTTAGTTTGATCACAAAAAATAAAACATTACTCATTCCTTTTTCACATACATTCAGAGGGGTTATCGTTTGTTTAAAAAAATGATGTCATAATGATAAACAGTTTTATTGTCCTGGTTTCTTGGAGAGTTTCGTAAGTACTTAAAACACTCTGCAGAACTAAATAATGGCATTTTTATTTAGTCAAAAATTTTGTAAATTAGGAAATATCAGAATAATAAATTGAATAATAATTATTGTACTACTAATTACTATTAACGAACAACAAAACAAACTAATTAAGAATGGTAACAAAATATTAATAACAAAATTCACAATAAATGTTGAAAATGACGCCCCTCAGATAAAACGCACGTTTCTACTCTTTGTCTCGTTGAATTCCGTATTCTTTGAAATAATCCGGGGTATTTCTAATAGTCTCACATGATGCGATGACACGATCCCTTAAATCATTGATATCTTCAACGGGAGTTGAATAAACGTTTTAAGAAAACCTCAAATGCAAAAATCCAACGGATTCAATTCTGTAGATCGGGCAGGCCAGTTCTGAGGGCCTCCTCGCCTTATCCAACGATTTACATACACTTCGTCTAATAACCGGCGAGCCATAACACTAAAATGGACAAGAGCGCCATCATGCATGAACCATAGTTCTTGCCTAATTTGTAGAGGAACATCTTCAAGAAGAGTAGGCAACACTTCTTCGAGGAAATGGCTGTATTCGTTTCCATTTAATCTTATTGGTAGAAAATATGGTCCAATTAAATAATCGTCAATGACACCAAGCCACACATTTAATGAAAGTTGGTGTTGAAAATTAGATTCAACAATTTCGTGTGGGTTTTCTTCGGTCCATATGTGATTATTATGGAAATTTCGGATAGATTCTCGGGAAAAGTTTGCCTCATCAGTAAACAAAATACGACATAGGAATTGCGGAACTTGTATGATCATTTGAAGCATCCATTGACAAAAAATTAAACGAGGTAGAAAATCTCTAGGTAAGAGCGCTTGAACTCGTTGGATATGGTAGGGATATAACATTTGTTCTTTCAAAATTTTAAATATTGTGAAATTACTCACATTTAACTGTTGGGAAATTTTTCTCGTACTTGTTTCGGGCGATTCTTCTATTAAATTAAGAACAGCCTCTTCTAGTGCTACAGTTCTTACCTCTCGAGGACGTCCGCAATCGACAGTACTTCTTGAAAATTTCCTTCTTTTCGAAGACGTTGATGAATACGCGCGAATAAACTATGATGGGGTAATGTTCGTTGTGGATATAATTCAGCGTAAAGCCTCTGAGCTCTTAATCCATTTCCATTAGCACGGATATATACGAAATGCATATCTGCCATTTCTACGTTTGTATAGTTTGCCATTTTATTTATATAATTGATTTCAGTTCTCGAAAGTTTAAAAACGTCACGAAGAAAACTAGGACAATAAACCTACACAAATATTTGTCATTATGACATGATTTGACACCGGCCTACTTAATTTTTTTAAACAAACGATAACCCCTCTGAATGCATGCGAAAAGGAATGAGTAATGTTTTATTTTTTTTTGTGATCAAACTAAGAACTTTACGAGAAATAGCAAAGAGATGAAAAAGTTGCAGATGGAATCCAGTCTTTTTAAATAAAATTTTTAAGTAGGAAAATGTAGACGCATTAAAAAGTTCTGATGCAAAATATTATACGGGTTAATTTTTTCACCCCCTTGTATAAACTTTACAGGGTTACAAAAACCGCCAAAAAATGTCACTTTATTAGCATCAATTATCTGCCAAATTTCATTCTTCTAACTTCTTCCATAGTGGACATATTAAATAAAAACTGTTTTTTCCCTAACTTTAAGGGGCTGTAAGTTGGAGGGAAAGTGGTTTTGAACAAAACTTTATATGAAAGTCCCCCCTTAATTTTTGCTGAAAAATTCCCCTATTGAATATTTCGCATCAATTTAGAAACACCCTGTATATTCAAGTGAACAAATCGGTTAGAAGTGGAAAACTCAGAAAGAAACTTGCCCAGACACTATTATTGTATTTTGCAACTGATTCTGATATCCACCAATCGGCTGAATAATTGGGGCTATTTTCAGGTGGTGTCTCATACTAACCATTTTTTACTACCCAGGCTGTAAATATGTCACTTTACTGCCGCTATACCTACTATCATTAAAAACTTACATTTAATGTCAATTAGCGAAAATAGTTATTTACATTTGCGTCCGGAAAATTAAATTTTTTGGCCGGCGATTTTTAAATGGTAAAAATCTAAAATTAACAAATATTTTGCTGTCAATTGTCAATATCGGTCATACAGTGAACAGAATACACGATGTCGAAGATATTAAACAGCTGTCCTAACAACAGAGACAAATAAAACCGACCAACAGGAGATCAAAAGGCTTTACTTAATCCTAGATACACTAGATCGAACAAATTGACACAATAATTAATCATAAAAGAAAGACAGACAGTTTAAAATTTCTATAGTAATAGGAGAGTGAGAAAGAAAGAGACTGTCGGATGCCGTCACGTAATTTAGCAGTAGTCTCGCTTAAATAATATGTAATCTATACGAATAACGCACCGGATTTACAGTTAACTTTAGCAACACCAATCGTAGTGTTAACGTTCCAATTGAGGATTGTTTGATAGAAACACTTGGTGTGCATATATCATTTACACACGGCAATTTATCTGTTCAAACATGCAACTGACCCTTAAACTAACTTATCTAACGGGGTAAGTACTTCCCGCAAACCCAAAAGGCGTTTTGACTTCGTGACAACCGTTAAAATTGAAGCGCACAACCCGTATTGAGCTGATTATAATCTCTTGGTTCTTGAGTGTACCACTGAATAGGGTTTTACTTAAAACTAAAAATTAAAGCCGTTTTATGTCCTATGTACATGAGCTTCACACGCACTAGCAATAAATAAGATAGTTAAACACTAAAACTTAGCTGTATTATTTGAACGAAGTCCCGAGAGTAGGATGTTCAGTTAGCGACGAGATCGACAGCTTCTTAGTTTGTGTAACTTCGAAGAGAACTGGAAGGCGTTAGGCTCCCTCGTTTAAGCCATAAAGCATAGCCACCCCTTAACTGGTAGACGTGGTACCCACCGATTCCCTGCAGCTGCTTGATACCGCTAACCGTGGCGTGGTACTTTGTCGAAAGGAAGATCTTAATCCGCCACTCGAGCACCCGAGGAGGTTACCCAGATACAAAACGTAACGTATCGGAACGTCTAATAGATCCCACGTGGCATTTAAAATTTGTACAAAGAAAAAGAGAAAAGAACGGGTACTTATGGCAGGTTTAGACAAATATAACTTAACCAATTGTTATTAGAAATCTTTTGGACACATTTAAACTATTTGTGTAATTTTAATTAATTAATTTTAATGGTCGACGCCTGACATCTATGTGATGGGTCCCTATGGGGGAACTACTGTAATGAGCTGAACGACAATGAGCCGTCAGAGAGCCCTTTACTCCCGCCAGCAACAAGAAGAACGTAAAAGACACACATGTTGGCCTTCGTCTCAGAAATCTAAATCGATATTTATTTTCGACCAATAAAAAATGCGCGCCAAATACAACTTTTGTCGCAACGTATTAATTGCGACATACGTTTTCTAGATTTATATTCCGTGTAACATATTGCCATCGACACGCGTTTTTTTCGGTTTATAAAATAAAACCGTAACAACCATTTAACAGTAAAAAAATTGTGTAATTGTTGATTTAGTAAACATATTTTTGTTCTATAAAAAGATTTTTATTGACAAATGTACCTTAAGGGCGAAGGATTTAGGTAATTTTTACGCACGCTGTGCGTGCACTGTTCGTAATCGTGACGTTTCAGGGCTTGTAGTTTCAATGTTAATTTGATGTTTACACGTCAGGAAGCCAAAAACATATTTTTTTCTAAATGAACATGTATTTATTATGGCCATTTTTGAAGAATGTAGAGCTAAGGTTTTTCAGCACAGAAGCACGGTAATATCTTGTTAACTTGCGCACGGGTACAAAGTCTTTGTTGACATGTGAGATTGCCATTTCTTATGACGACTTAAAATAGGTGTGTCAGTTGCAGAAAACTTGGTTAAATTTATGCTTAGATTAAATGCAACAGTTTTCCTCAACTGCTTCATATTCATAGTAATTTGCAATTTTAGGCAGTCGCTTCGGTACGCTTCGCTCGTTCTTAAACAAGTCCCGAGACTTAAATGCTGTATATAAAACTTGTTGCATAATATACTATTAAATTAAATTAATATTTTTGGTAATAAAGACATAAAATTTTAAGAAAACTGAATCGGAAGAAAAATGTTATCGGTACACCTTATGTTCTTAAAGTTGTTTTAATTAAAATCTTAAAAATAAGTTATTTAATTTATGCACTAGGATTTATATTTATTAAATAATATTGATGTTCGTGGCTGAAGTACTATTGTTTTTTTTTGTTTTTTTAAATAGATTTTTAAATAAATAGGTAAGATTTGAACGCTGCAGTCTTATGAGACTAAGGGTGGTTTAAGTTTCTATGTACTAGGGTGTCTACTGACATGGGTTTTCTGTAAATTTGAAAACTGATGCATCAACCCTGGTTCATGGTTAGTGTTAGGTCTAGAAATTTTAGTTTTCCGTTGGTTTGACTGCCTTGAGAACGATCGGGCTGATTGTAGAATATAATTTTGTTAATAATTTCGTTGTTAGAATTTAGTATGTTGTTCTCTAAATTATTAAGGAATATTTCGACTAATATGTCGAATTTTTGCCAGCTAAATAAGACATGTACTTCATAAGTGTCAATTTTTGCTCAAAATACTTCAATAGGATACGGTGGTTAATAACTCATAAACACTATATATCTTTTCTGTTTTATTTAGACAGTGTTTATCAGTAACAGTTGTATTATAATGTTAAAACATGCCCCCAATGGTTAAAACCTATAGTTCACACTGACAATCAACTAATAATAAGCTTAACAATCGCACGCAATTAAGTAAGTTTATTACCGAAAAATTTGTAGTTTAGCTACTTAAAAGTGAACATGAACAAGATATAAACAAAATACTATGTAAAATTGGATCAATTTTGATAAACTAGAAGTGTTTCTTGATTTATTTCTGATGTAATTACTGCCATCTTATAAGTACCATGGGGAGTTATGCGACGGTTTCCAAACCGAAAGTTTTAACACTCTATTTTTAAATTTTTTTGACGAATTAGAGTTACTACGTATTATGAAACTTTTGTCTGTTAGCCGGTTGGTCGCCCGTCCATATGTAAACAAAATATCAGGAAAACCGCCAGTCAGATTTTTATAAAACTTTCCATATGAATTCTTATTGATAATAGTACAGATTTGATTAGGTTTTGGGCACAATATATCAAGCCTCATCATCATCATCATCAATCAGCCATTCTTTGTGTCCACTGCTGAACATAGGCCTCCCCTAGTTGGTACCATTTAGTGCGGTCTTGAGCTGCTCCAATCCAGTTGTTTATAATACGTTTTATATCATCTGGCGGTGGTCCGATGTTTCCAGGAAGAACGGTATGGGTAGAACCTTACTCGCCTGAACCGGTAATAAAACCGAGTTTTAAGCTTGATACAAAGACCTGAAATCAATATCAAGCCTAAATGACCGTTAACCTACATAGATTTTCGAAATTTTAGAATATTTACAAAAACATTAATTTTACATTTTTTTTTCAAATAAAATTTGTTCACAATTTAATTATACATAACCTTTGTTTAAACTATTTTGTGATCCGATAAGTAATTACTGACACTAATTGTTTTAACGATATATCCAAACACAAGTAACGATACGTGATGGGAGTGTTAACGCCGAGCAAGCCTGGGCCTTGATTGACATACACGACGCAACAGCGCACCAGCACGATTTGTCCAGGGACATAGCAAGGGTCGGAGTGATTAAAAAGAGATACAGAAGAAACGCTTTCTTCTACACTCAAAGGGAACGCGGAAAGAAAAGAAGCTTGTGAAGAACTTAGAGAATACAGTTTAAGAGAAAAGAGAGAAAACATTGTATGAGTCGAGACACAGACGGACGACACACGTGTCAATCATTTGGTTTCAATCAGGTGCTGGGGGCAGAGAAAACATACGCAGAGAGCGGTTAATCCGTCACGGGATCGGAAAATCACGGTACTTCCACAACTATGCGAACTCACTTTAGCACGTCCCTCAAACACGAACCCCATCCGAACCGATGTCAAGTCGTTTATTGACATAGCAAAGTGGAACCTGTTCTACTTGCCCCCAGCACCTTAAAGTTTGAGTGAAAATAAAAAAAGAAAATAATAAGCAGAATCTGAGACGAATCAAGATTGTATTTACTTTGTAAACCTGACTTCGTAGAGAGATAGAGAGAGCAATAATTAAGCGTATGATAAGATTTCAAGTATAGAAAAAAACGAAGCAATACTAGTAGCCAAACAGAAAGATAATGAATTTTTGTTGCGTATCCGGATTACGAACAGCAAGACACAGAAAATAAAAAAAAACAGTTTAGTAGCAAAACACTTCCCAGAAAACGGAATCTATCAAAAGAAAAAGATTCTGGCTAAAGGTCGACAATAGTCGTGTGAGTACAATTAAACTTAAAGCAGCTCGTAATCCTAAGAACTACAACTCTATTAAGCACAAATCAGTCACAAAATCAGATAGAGAGAAACAAAACGAAGAAAACAAAATCAAAAAGTAAGAAATTCATTATACGAAACAGTTTCCTTTGTGTTCCTTGATTGGACTTCAGACAGAAGTTCAAATGGCCTAAGTGAGAATAAAGTCGACAAAGGTCGGGCTACGCAAGGTAGAGGCAGATTCCATATAGTGTGTAAACAACAACCAAACAATTAAAAAGTAAACTAGAAAAGAATGAAATTAAAAAAGGGCACGAAGTAAAGCTAGTCACAGTAAAAGAATGTGAAGTCAAAAGTAGTCAACTTCGAGTAAATAGCGAATGACCAAAAAGAATAAAAGAAAGTACATAGTCTTTCGGCTAGATTATCAGCCGGTTACTATCAAAAGAAGTGACTCTAGTATAAACTAAGAAAAATGCCAACAGTTAACTGTAACGACATGTGTGCGTTAAAGTGCATAGCGCTATCTAAGCGATAGTTTTAATGCTTGAAACACACGTGTGTCGATAAAGCCAAGTATAACTTGTACAGAAGCATACACGCAGCGAAAGAACACCTGATGCAGCATTTCGCTCTTATTATGAGCTCATCAGAGGTGTATACTTAAGTGCGGTAATAACTGTACAAAACGACGGTTGGTCTTTCAAACTCTCGTGGAACAATGAACATAAGTAAAATGTGTGTCTTACGACATCTCGTGTAAAACATTGACACGTGAATAGTATTTTCTTAGTTTATACTATTCACACGTGTCAATGTTTTACACGAGACGTCGTAAGACACACATTTTACTTATGACTTTAGTAACCTTATCCAAACTTGCCCTACCAATCACCCAAATGGAAGTGTTGTTGACAGATGACACGGACAGTGAATGTCCATCCCTAACGCGTCCAATCGACCACACTATTAAAGAAAAGAACCTAACCTTAATGTTTAAGAAATAAGTAATATTTATTCGTTGAAAATAGATTTCGACATCGTTTAGTAACGTTTATTCGTTCGAGCAAATGATAGTAAAGGGGAACAATGCCTTTAAAAAATTTCACCTAGTGAATTGAATTTAGCTTCCGCAACTAACCCACGAATCGAAAAATTTGTGGTGATTGCGAGGGTAAATTCCTAAGTCAGAACAAAATAACAATGCAATCAAGTAAGCAATCAGATAAGCAATAATCAAAAATAGAGAGAAAACGATAACCACTTCAACAGTTCTAAAAACCACACAAGTCATGGTCCATGTTTAAACGACATAGTTTGTACGGTTTTTGCTAAGATAGAAATGTATGACGTTAATTTGAGTAGTTAGTATGGTGAACGCTCACAACTAAAAAAAAATTGTATTCGCCCATAAGTTGCGGTTGGTTTCTGATAGGTTGTTAGCTTGTTTTTCCTTTGTTCTTTGGGGTTTATTTGTTAGAGGGAGAGTATTTAATTTTTGTGGGGTTTGGGTTTCACAGGTTTTCAGGATTACTTAATCCTTGGTAGAGGTCTAAATTTCTTCTCTTCTTTGGTCTTTTTTCTTCTTAGTGTTAAGTAATTTAACTGCTTAAGAATGTTAGGTTCTTTATGAGGTCTTACCTCACTTGCGGTAACACGACCTTGTCGACTATCTCACGGGTCCCATTTCTTTACTTTTCCATTTTTCTTATCGTACATTTAGGATTATTTTTTTAGGGAGTAACTCTAAAAGATGAAAATAACGACTAGACGTGCATTTATCGTAAGAAATTATACAAAAAGTTGTGAAAGAAAAGTTGTTGAAAGTTTTCTTGTCTATAACTTTGTTTGAATTATTTTTTTTAAAACGCAATTTTATGTCCTCTTTCATTTTCAACTCTTCTTAAAAGGAACGTGTGCGCGCGCGGTACCTCGTTTTGTCCCGACGAAGAAATGGTAGTAGGTAGCAGGAAGTGTTCGTATTAATAGTTAAAAACATTTAACAATTGTTGGATTGTTTCCTATAACGAATCTGTTTTTCACTTAAGCTATCAAAATTTTTAAGTTGCAATGAGTGCTAACTTTCGATACACTTATACACGTTTGTTAGTATCGCTTGTTTCTTCTAACTGCATTACAAACACATTTACTAAATTGTGTATAATTAAGTTTATATTGAATGTAAAATGATTTACGTTTTATTCTATTAATAATGTAGTATTTAGTGTTTTTGTTAATCAGTTTGTTTTGTAGGATCTTTATTGTACATAATTATTGATTATTTCCTCTAAACATTCATTTTTGTAATTTATTTTAAACTTGCTGCTAAAGTATAAAAATAAGCCTTTATTTGCAATCTTAAGGTTGCGGTTTTACACGTAATAATAAATCACTACATTTTAGTATTAAATTTGATGTTTAAAGTCGATAATAAATTTAGAGTTAGAAACATAAGTGGTGAATTCCGCTTTGTGGTTACAGCTGCAGCTTTTGTTTTGTGTAAAACAGATAGAAACAAATCATAAACTTTGCTTTTTATTACTAGCATACATCAGAAACCATTCATTATTAAAAAACAAATAGATATTAACTAATAAGAAAAAATAAAATAACTGTATTTTTTTTATTAATTTTTAACATAAAGGTTATAATTTCAATAAAAAAATGCAAAATATCTTACAAGTATATATATTTTCTTCTTCTTCTTCTGTTAGATATGCAATGCTCACTTCTCCTTTCTAGTGGTGATTTGTCCCTTGCTGTCTTCACTAACCTTTCGTCTTTCATTCATTTATTACTTCAACATCACATTTTCTTCTTATTTCAGCACTTCTCATTTGATCCTTCAATGTATTTCCTATTATTTTTCTTATTATTCTTACTTCCGCAATGTCTAATATCCTTTGCGTTATAGTTATAGTCTGATTTTGTTTCTGTTGGGTATTGATCGTATAGTGGCTTTGTGTATTCTACTTTTCAGACATCTCTCGATTTTATCAGCTTTTTGTATTTGACCTTGATTCACATCCACATCTCCATAGCTTGATAGTTTGATGCCCAGAAAATGTATTTCCTTAACGTGCTCTATGCTCGTATCGTCAATTTCTATTTAGCTTCTAATAGGTTCTTTGCTAATTAAATTACTATGGTTTTGGTTTTATGTGATGTGATGATCATATTAAACTTTTAGTTGTTATATTATATTGAATCATCGAAAAACAATTCTTCGACAATACAGTTGTTCAAAACAAAATTTTTCGAAAATACAATTGTTCGACATTACAATATATCGACATGAAAATTCTTCGAACTACTAATGTACTTATATAGAGTCATTGAAGTTTTTAAAGCATGTCAATGCTTCGGAGAATTTCCTCCATAAAATTTGAGCCAATGACAAAATTTTTACAGACGAATTATGCGATAATTGTCAATAATTTAGTGTCTCCCTCAAATTATCGTTGCCAAAAATTAAAACTTCATTTTTAATTTGGGAAATTCTCTAATAAAATATGTTTCGTGATCGTAATGTATACAAGATAATTTTGAGAAAATGCCTTGTGCTTGATCCAACAATCATTTCCCTCGGGCACAGTTAAACATTTACTCAAAATTATCGGTAACATAAACATACGATAAATTACTTATGCGACGGTTTCCAAACCGAAAATTGTAACACCCTTTTTTTACATTTTCAGACGAATTAGAGTTAGTACGTTATAATACAGCAAAAACAATCCAAAAAAAATACAGCAATGTCCGGAGGCCGGCCGTCCTTCCATCTGTGTAAACAAGATACCTATCAAGAAAACCACCGGTCGATTTTTATGAAACTTTTGTACATAGCTCTTATTTATAATTCAGTAGATCTGACTAGATTTTGGGCATATTGTATGTAGCCAAAACGGCCGTTAACCTACACAGATTTTCGAATTTTATAAATATTTAGAAAAATGTTCATTTTCCACATTCTTATTTCAAGTAAAAGTTGTTTATAATGTAATTATACACAACTTTTGTGTAATCTTTTTGATACGATAAGTAATTACTGAGATATAACAGTTACGTGATAATAATTGTTATAATAATACCTCCACCAATATCAATTTTATAAAAAAGTTGTTGGAAATTCTATTGTCTATAGCTTTTGTTGAAACAATTTTTTTGTAAAACGCAATTTTATTTTCGCTTAATGGTGGGATGATGGAGTTCTGCGGTAAACGCTTGTTTTAAATATAAATTAGTACCTTATGCAATGAACTTGTAATGATGGTTATTAATCAATAATACATGCAAGTTGTATACACTATTTTTTCTACTAAAGGGTGGGCCATTTAAAAGCATTTTGAAAAGTAAACTAAAAAAAAACTAACAAAAATTTTTTCAAATTTCCAGTTTTATTAGAAAGATGAAACCTTACAATTTAAGAATAAAACACAACATCATTTAAATGACTGCCATGGCTGGCCTTACAGTACCCCATTCGCTCGACCCAATTTTTCAGTACATTTTCGATTGTCTGGGCTTGTATCTCTTGAATAGCAACTTCGATTTTGTGTTTCAATTGTCTCTGTATGGTTCGCGTACACTTATTCTTAACGGATCCCTATAGATAATAGTTCAATGGGCTCAAATCACAGCTCCGAGGCGAATTTGTCCACAACTTGACGTGATGGTATTCGATTTTTGCCCATTTTTTTTTAATTTCACAGTTTGGGTTGAAGACTCACCACTTTGGAAATAAGTTCTCAATATTTCCCAGTTTTTTTGAAGGGTATGGATTACCATTTCGTAAAATTCAGACTTTTAACAATTAACAATCTGTCAATAGTGGTTCAAAATGCAACCGCTAGATGGCCCACCCTATACAGCACTAACATTCAATAAAAACACACATTTTATAATAGAATTTAGTAGTTATGCTGACAAGTACGAATTGTCAAAATTAAAATGTTTTTTTTTCCACGAGATACTTAGAAAACGGACGTTTCTTCTCTACAAATAGTGAGGAAAATTGATTTTTCCACACTAGCAGAGAAAAATAATGTCGTGTTACAAAAATGTCACTTTAAAAAAATTTAAGAATGTGGCATTAGAACTATACTAGTTGAACGTTAAATATAAAGTAAAATAAAAAAATAATTCAAACGCTTATAGGTTCTACAAACATATTATTTATATTTAGAATTATTAAAAGTAAATTATCTGAAGCACTGGCATACTTTAATACTTCAGTGACTCTATATACATAATTTATTCGAAGAATTTTCATGTCGAACAATTGTATTTTCAAAAAATTCTGTTTCGAACAACTACATTGTCGAAGAATTGTTTTTCGAAAAATTGCTGTCAAAGAATTTTCACTGATTCGAATTTATAGACCAGACTTTGTATCATATCTTCATTTTGAACCAATAACACTGTGGTCATCGATATAGCAAAGTTTTTGATCTCTTTGTTCTCTATTCTGTATTCCATTCCTTCGCTTACTTTTTTTATTGTTAGGTTAAATAATACGGGACTTAAAGAACTTCCTTGTCTTATTCCATTGCATATGTGTATTGGTTCTGTAATCTTGTTTCTATTTTGTTATTTCTATACATATGTCTTTGATTGTTTTGATGATATCTATGAGAACTTCTCTATTGGAAATAATCACGTCCAATAGATGGCGCTCCAAAATGACATTATCACTTTTATACGAAATGGAATTATACGAGATATTTAATTACAGCTATCGCTACCAGAGGTAAGTCACTTCGCTGTTGAAAACTTTCTGTAGGTCGATTTTTCCATAATTTGTCTATCACAAATACTGCGTCTGTACAAGATTTTTCACTATGGAATGTCTGTTGAGATTATCTTTTGGTTAATTCGTTGAGATAGGATTTTTTCGTCAGTTTTAATGTGGTATTTTTAGCAGATTGATTCATTTGTAGTTCTAGAGTTCTTTTTTGAATAACAATATTAGTATACTTTTTATTCATTCTTAGGGTAGGTATATTATATTGTTTTAAATTTTGTCAATATTGTCAGTGGTTCCGTTGTTGCGGTTCAGAAGTGTTTCAGCAGTTCGCTGTTATGCGATCTTTTTCTGTAGTCTGTAGCTTTTCTGTTTTTTAAGTTTTTGCTGATATATTTATCGTTAATTCTTCGTTCGTTGTAATTTCCGGATTGTCTGATTATGTCTCTCGGTACTGGTTAGCGTGTATTAATTCCTGCACTTTTGTTTTTTGTCTTCTTATGTTTCTTCGTACATAAGAGACATATACCAGATATTATAAAGATCGAAAGCGTATGCCCGAGAGTTATCTATTTAGTTCTAAAGCTAAGCTCAAGATATAAACTTAACATCATACAGGCATATGCACCAACAACAAGCCATTCAGATGAAGAAAACGAGGAATTCTACGAAGACGTCAAAACCGCTCTACGAAACACAAAAACGCATTACACGATCTTGATGGGGGACTTTAACGCCAAATTGGGCTTCAAGAAAGATCATGCAGAAATAGCGATGGGCAACTTTGGTTATGGCGAAAGAAATGAGAGAGGAGATCCACTCATTGACTTTTTACACCAGGAACGTCTTTATGTAATGAATTCATTCTTCGATAAAAAGCCTCAGCGTAAATGGACCTGGATAAGCCCAAACGGAAAAACAAAAAACGAAATAGATTTTATAATGACTAACAGAAAAGAGATTATACAAGACATCGTAGTTGTGAATAAATTTTCTCTTGGAAGTGACCATAGAATGGTCCAAGCAAGAGTATGCTTCAACATCAAGAAAGAAAGAACAAAATGATACATCAAAACAAAAAGGGAAATGGCACCCCCGGAAAACATCAGACTATACCAAGACTGCATCAATGAAAACTTATCTACCCTCGACGAAACGGACATAGAACAAATTAACACCAACATAGTGACAGCTATGAAAGAGGCCGAGAATGTATGTCCAGTGAACAAGAAAAAAAATGAGAAACTGAGCCAACATACGAAAAACCTTTTGGCCGAAAGAAGGAAACTTAGGGACAAGTATGATACAAACCTTGCAGAGCTGAGAAACCCCAACAAGCAGATTCAAAAGGAAATTCGAAAGGACATCAGACAACACAACACGAGAGAAATATCCAGAGTGATAGAAGAAAACAAAAGTTTAAAAGTTCTGAGACAAAGCATGGCAAAGGGAAAGAAGAACATACACAGATTGAAGGATAAACAGGGACAAGTTGTTAACGACAGAGAAAAAATTTTAGAGGTTGTCGGGGGTTTTACCGAGAACTTTATAGAGAACCAGAACAACAAGAAGAACACCAACCTTTAACAAAGATAATAAACCAAGGCTCAGAAGAGATGCCGGATATAACACTGCAAGAGATACAAGGGGCCTCTACAGGAAATGAAGAACAATAAATCTCCGGGAGACGATGGAATAGTGATCGAGGCAATAAAATGTGCTGGGGAAAGACTCCTGAGGACCCTAACTAGACTCTTTAATAAATGCTTAGGAGAAGCGACAACGCCAACTCAGTGGAGCAACGCAGAGGTAATTCTGCTGCACAAAAAGGGGATATTGCCGATCTCTCAAATTATCGTCCTATAAGCCTACTTTCTCATGTGTACAAGATCTTTACAAAGATACTCACAAAGAGACTAAAAATAAATTAGAACTTTACCAACCAAGAGAACAGGCAGGTTTTAGGTCGGGATATGGCACAAACGATCACCTACTGGTAATAAAAACTTAATTGAGAAATGTGCCGAATACAATAAACCTTTGGTGTTGATATTTGTTGACTACGAAAAGGCTTTCGACACAATAAATCAACAAAAATGTTAGAAGCTTTAACGGAATGTCGAATAGATCACCGCTACATAAATATAATAAAACATATATACAAAAATGCTACAGCGAGAGTAAGAGTAGGAGATCAACAAACAAATAAATTCCCCATAGGACGTGGAGTTAGACAAGGAGACTCCATATCGCCAAGACTCTTCACTACGCTACTAGAGTATTCATGCAAAAGAGCTAACCTGGATGAAAAGGGTATAAATATAAATGGCGAGTGACTCAGTCACCTGAGATTCGCCGACGATATAGTCTTGATAGCCGACCAAATGGATGATGCCAGGGATTTGTTGGAGACGCTCTATCTCTCCTCCCGAGAGGAGGGACTAAAAATGAACATGGCCAAAACACAAATTATGACAAACCTCGTGCTCAGCGAAAGCATAGCTGTTGCTGGAAAGGCAATTGAGCAAACTGTGTCACACAAATATCTGGGGCATGAGATTTGCATAGGCAGAGACAATCAAACAATCGAACTTAACCGACGCATAAGACTTACTTGGGTAGCCTTCGGAAAATTAAGCCATGTGTTCAAGTCAGACCTTCCAACGTGCCTTAAAAGAAAGACTTTTGATCAGTGTATATTGCCTGTATTGACCTATGGAGCAGAAACATTAACACTGACCAGAAAAACGATATACAAAATCCGTGTGGCACAGAGGGCGATGGAACGGGTAATGCTTGGCATTTCTATTAGAGACAGAGTCCCAAACAGGGAAATACGACAAACAACAAAAGTAGTAGATGCAATAGAGAGAATAACCACACTCAAATGGAACTGGGCAGGGCATGTCGCCAGACTGACAGATAACAGATGGACCAAGCGAATATTGGAATGGAGACCAAGACAGGAAGCGTATCGAAATAGGGGACGCCCTCCAACGAGATGGACCGATGACCTAAAGCGTTGCCAGGGAAACTGGATGCAGGCGGCGCAGGATCGAAGCACATGGAAGAGATTAAGGGAGGCCTATATCCAGCAGTGGATACAAGAAAGGGCTGTTTGATGATGATGATGATGTCTTCTTATGGAGCGCCACATTTTTTTCGTGAAGCTGTAAAAATCGTGTTGCATTTCTTTGGCAAACCGTTCCCAATGTCCGTGTTTGATCCTTCTTACAATTATATGTGTTTCATTTCTTATTTTTTTGTAATTGTTTATTGTTTGACGTGTATTCTAATTTCGCTTTTTTCTTCGTGTTACATTTTTTCTTAACTTCTTCACAGAACCAGGGTGTTTTTGTGCTCGAAATTTCTTATTTTTATTTATGTCTTTGGCCTAGAGGCTCTTTTGACGATTTTATTTTCATCCAATTTGTTTCTATTCCACCGCTTTCTAATATTTGGTTCCCTTAGATTTTTCGGTCTTTTTTGGGATAAGTATTTTAGTTGAGTCCTCTTGTAGGCTTTTCTTTTGTGTATGTGAGTTTTCATTGTAATTTTGGTTTATACCTCTATACTAATTTATTGCCGCTTCATATTTCCGCTGAGGCTACGACCCTTACTTGTAGAATTTGTAAGGAGTGTATTTACCTGTTTGTCAAGATATAATCGACCAAATCTTTTTGTCTTCTGATATTCTCAAAAGTATGTTTATATTGTTATTTATGTTAGAAAAATGTATTGTTCATATTTATTTCATTTATGTTACAAAAATCCTTCTCATATCTCCGTTATCATTTCTGATGTTCTCGCTGAATCGTTGTTTTATTACGGAGATGATACCTACGTGCATTAAAATCATCTAATATAATGGTATATTCATTTGCTGGAATCCTGTTTATTATGTTCTGTACTATATTTAAATGTTTGTTTCTTATTTTTATTTTTAGGCAAACAATTCTTTCTGATATACATTTACATTGTACTAATTGGATAATGAATTTTCCGTGTATTAGTAACGCACCCCTTCTTACCACCCTCTTACTTCTTTCGGTACACCACTAGAGATCAATATTTAGTTGTCTAACAAAATTTGGTCTTTAACTGTTTTCTTTGTTTCTTATAGTGTGGATATATCTATATTTCTGTCTGTGAGTTCTTTAGTGATTTTCTGCTTTCTTTTGCTTAGTGATCGGATGTTCCATGTGCTTATTTAAGCTGATATTAAATTTCATAGGGCGCTAAAATATTTAGAACCGGCGCTGAATCAGTACCATGTCCTGTTAATTTACGCATTGTTTCATATTTATTTGAAGACCAAGATAATCTCTGACAGAGCTCTTAGAAATTGATATCTTGTACTAACTTATTATAGTTGTAAGTATATGAAAAAAGGTGGGATAAACAATGTAGACGCCAAAAGAAAAGCACTCTCATAATGTTCTTCAAATTACGAAAAAACCTGAACACGGTATAAAACGTACAAGCAACAAAGTGTTTTCACACAATAAATTGTTCAAGTTAAAGTAGGTAAATTAGAAAGTTTTATTTTACTAAAGGGTTTAATGTCGCAAGACCGAAAAACTACTTAAAGCCATACACTTTAACATTTTTGTAATGAGAAAGCTATAACTTTGTAATCTCTTTCACATAAATATTCATCCTACGTTTTAAAAATGTGAGTATCAAATTTCAACAAATACTTCAACTCGTGGCTTCCGATAGGTATTTTGATAATTTAATTCTTTAAATTTATCAGAGAGAAATATTCGTGAGTTGGAAATTTCGAGTATTGTCAAATTCCGTTTTTTTCATCCTGTCATTTAAAACAACTTCCTTGTATATTAATTAACTTTCAAAATTGAAAGGTTGCTTTAATGATTTAATAGAATAATACTAAAAACCATATCCTAAAGCAATATAATTCTATCGGTTTTACGTGTAAAAATCTCTCCTTTTGTGTTTAGCTGAATTCTATGAAAATTCAATCTGTGCGGTCATTTCGCTTTGTCCATTAACTATTTTGCTCTTTCTTTGTGTAACCTGTAGTTTAGACAGTTGCGGATGTTTTATGTGGCCGGATCAATGTAAACACGGCGAAGTTTGAAAACAGCTTATTTTCGAGTTCACTCTTGGGAAATATTTAACCGATTGTTGTTCAGTAACTTGTTACGTACTTTTGTGTAGTTATTTACATAGCAAGAATTCGACGACTTCTTTGAATGCGAAAAGAATTCGTTTAAAAGAAAGTCAAGTTTTGGTGCTTGGAAATTAAATCAAAATTGAACTCGTACTTAAATAAAATACCGAAATACTGGTAAAGTTGCCAATTAAGTTAAAATTTGTTTTATCAAATATTTTTAATTATAGGTATTTATTATTTACTTGGAATGTTTTTTATTACATTTAACTGAAAACTTTAAATTTAATACTGAATAGAACTTTGAAAGAGGCGAAGAAACAGTAATTCAATAATTCTAAGACAATGTAATGTACCTATTCTTTGTCATATTCATACAGTAAAGCCAGCATCATATAGTATTTTCGTTTATTAAGAGCTTTATACGCAATTTGACTTTGATATCAAGTTGTGTTTCGATCAAGATGAAAATTGATCACAAAATAGTACTCACCCAATACGGATTATATGTCAAACTTAAATTTTTCCTCATTTTTTGTCTGCCCGTATAGGTTTCAAACTAGTTAAGGTTGAATTGATCCGGACTCTAAAAGTTCTGTTAGTGAGAAAAGAGTAAATGATCTTGATTAGCTAATTTGAAGTATTTAAAAGCCCCAATTTGTATAATAGTCCGTTATGCCAGACCTTATCAAAAGCTCTTTTCTAAGTCCATAAATACAACCACCGTGTACTCTTTCTTTTTAAACCCTCTTTTGATTATTTCACTTATTTTAAGAAGCTGGTGAGAGGTCGAATGATGGGTTCGGAAGCCAAATTCGTGGAGGAAAAATTGTATCATTTTGTTGTATGTGTGTCATCTTGTAGTCTGGAAAATATCACTTTTTCTAGGAGCTTGGCCAGAGTTGAAGAAGACTAATAGGTCGGTAGCTGTCAAGATTATCTTTCAGTTTTCTTACTTGATATATAGGGAGCACATTTGCAGATTTCCACGATGTCGGAAAGTATCCTAGTCTGAGACTAGGTGTTGGTCTTGTTCTGCCATATTTGGCGTAAAGACTTGTTCAAGATAAGTTGCTAATACATTTTTTACAATTTGGTTCTATAATTTTTTCATTATAAAACCAATCTGCGTTCTATAATGAGCCATAACGTTACCATTATAGCACGCTGTTTTTATATTTGCCTGGTTGGTAAGACTGAATCACTGCAACTAATAAATTTGACATAATGAGTTTTATAAAAAAGTGGGTGATTTGTGGTTATTAATGTGGAGAGTTTGTGAAATAATCATTTTTATGTTTAAAATATTTCAGATACGCATATTCTGGTATGTATATTAAACCCTTACTTTTCTTTTATTTTCAAGCATAATTGATTTTATTCTTATCCAGGAAAGTACGAGACAAGGTTTGTCAATGTTTTGGAAAAAAGACAACAAAATTGGATTAATCATCTTGTATTATATTTTACGGTAACAACTAATGTAGTTATAATGCATGCTGTTTGCGAGTAAATGAATCAAAGCCGAAGCATGTTTGACGAACATCATTGTTTTAACAATAAGTTTTGCGACACCTAGTTTCGACTCGTGTAAACAATCACATATGTATATGCATTTGCATTAAGCAATTATTTCGACACATATGTAAAAGCAGTTACATAAGTCGATCATCCGATGATTATAGCCATCTAAGCGTTATCAAAAGTAAAATCTTGAATCGCCTGCTGTAAGTTCGCAAGAGGTTGTACAATAGCAAACAAACACCGAGAATTACTCATTTGCGGAAGCGTTCATTGTAGAAAACGGCCAAAGTATTGGTTGTTACAAGGAAAAATGAGTTTGTAATAAATATAACAAGAAAAGTATTTAAGACAATAACCTAATAAAAATTAAGATGCATTTCTTATGTAGTAAATATTAAATGTTAATCCAGGTTTAGTTAAGGCAATTTTACCATGGTCAAAATTTGTACTGTAACCATACGCTTAATAAATAATGGACAAAATTGGGTTTTATTATTGCTACTATTGTGATTTCTTAATCACAACAGTGTGTTATATTTGTTTGCTTTAGAGACGCTTAAGGTGATATTTGTAAATAAAAGAATTAAATTTAACGTTAAAGAGTTTAAGTTGGTTCATAAATATAACTATGAAAAAGAATCTATTAAATAAAGTGATTTAAGAAGAAACATTTGTTATAAACTAAAACTTATATTTTCCTTTGTAACAATTAATATGTAACCTGCAAATTAACAATGAAAGAAAAGCAATAGCTTCTATTGCAATGTTTGCCCTTGTATAGTGCAATTATTGTATACATTATAATTTATAACAACATTTGCAGCATCACTTGCAATTATTGTGAGACCTGGATAGGTTTTATTGCTCTCACTGTCATCGCAATTAATGTCTGTGGTATGCGAAACATTACTAATGGTCGAATGTATATTTTTAGAACATCCAGGTTGATCCATTTCATTTCGTTCTGATACAAACATCCTAGATATATTTATTTTGTTTTGTACTGAAGAATCGACATATCCCTCAGCAACAGAAGAGGACTTCCAGCCCCCATGACGTTTTAGGACCAACAAGTCACCGCCACAATTTGCAACATGTGTGGCACTAGATCTTCTAAAACAGTGACCTGTGTATAATTGTGGGTGAGGTAACTGGAGGTATGTCGCAATGTTTTTAGATATTTTTCCCATGATATTGGTACCAATTGGACTATTGATGCAGTGACCATTCCGATAAGTGAGGAAAAATCGATGGGTGGTAACATGATTCGGTCTAAGGCTAAAATATGTTTTAATCAACTCAATCCAGATTATATCTGTAATTGCAAATTTTCTCGGTATATAGTTTTTTGTTTTAGGAATCGAAACAATAATTCTGTCGGATTTAATTTCCACATCTTCAACACATAACTTGGTCAATTCTTTACGTCTGCAGGCACCATTATATCCGATTATTAAAATTATCTAAATTAATAACAAAAAACAATTAGTTTTGTTTATATATTGTTTAAACATTAGTTGTTAACTACCCTAATTGTTTGCTTTAAATTAATTAATAATTTAATTATAATCTTTATTATTAAAATGAATGTAAATTATATGCACTTACTTTCATCGCGAGATATGTATTGTCATTGGCTTCTGTAATAAATTTGTTTGTCATCTTCTTCTAAAATCTTAGATTTTTTGGGCATGTAACCAACAGAAGCCCTTTTTAATAAACCCTGTAACTTTTGATATTGCGAAATATCTATATTTTTGTACAGATTCAAGCAGGATCTTATCATTGAGTAAGTTGCCCATAATGTAGACGACTTGTATGTTTTACTTTGTAATTGAAAATATGCTAGCAGTACATTTTCTGATATATTTTAACGTGATTTTCTTCACACCATTTTGTAAACTTTTTGTACTGCTTTTCATAAAGGTGCCGTGACTTATCGGGAATTATTGAAATTGCAACATTTTGGGCAATTTCGCGAATCTCTGGTGGAGTGCAGTTTATTTCTTTGCTCATAGTTGAAACATAAATTTCGAAATTGACAATTAACTATAACAATTAAATTCAAATTTCAAAACTTGGTAAGTTAGTTGTACCAACTTCAAATAAAAAAAAATTAAATTAGCCTCTAGATTTATATCGTATTTTTATTACACAATTTTATTTATTTTTGAAATAAATGCGCAAATTATAAAAAATAGTATAAAGAACTCGTTTATAAGCCATTTATAGCACTTGTCCATTAAAACACTCGCCGTTGCGCGGCTCGTGTCTTAAACTTGGACGCGTGCTGTAAGTGATGACTAAAAAACTCGCATTCTTTAATATACTATTTTGTCTTCAGAGGAGTATTTGGTGGTATTTAATATCATAGGATAGATTATGCTCAGTTGTCTTAGTATCCGTTTGGTAGCGAACCACGTAGATGGGTCACCGGATTTAATGTCTTCAAGGTAGGAATTGTATCTTTGGATTCTGAGGCTATCAAGTTCTTTCTTTACTAAATGACATAGTTGATTGTACAGTATTTTAAGGTATGGTAACCGGTGTCTTTGCCAGTCCCTTCTGTACCTATTCTTTTGCTTAATTAAGTCAAGTTTGCAGTTGGGAGTTTTGTTATACTCAGCAATTTTCCTTTACTTCCAAGGTGCAGTTTCTTGGATACTTGCTTGCAATGCTGATGTGAATTGTAGGACAGCGTTGTCCAAGTGATCCCATCCAACAGAGTTTTTGATCGACAGTCGACTGAAATTTATCCCAGTCGGTTTTTTCTCAAGTTAAGCTAGGCCGTGGAGATATTATTACAAGGGTATTTTGGAAGCTGATGATGATAGGGAGATTGCAAGAGTCCAGTTCAGAGACCATTGTTTGGGATACTGGATTAGCAACATTTTTATGCAGTATAACGTCCAAAATGTCAGGTTGATGGTCTGTTTGGAATGGATGTTAAGTGTAGTCATCAAGGGCTGATATTAAAATACCGTGGTTGGTCATAATGTTGTGCAGCTTGATCCCGGCAGGATTACTAACACGACAACCCCAAATGGTATTTTTAGTATTCAAGTCTCCTATAACTAACGTGGGCTCATTTGTGTTCAAAAGTTCACATATTTCGTCTTCTTCTAGCCGCTTGTTTGAACGTTTGTATGCAGCCGTAAGGGTTAAAAAATTACTAGTTTTCATGTGTATTTGAATAGAAATAGCTTCTATGTTTTGGAGAACATCCATATGGAGTATATGGTGGCTGAATTTCTTTTTGATTATAATTGCAACTTTGCCTGATGCTATTAGGGCTTCTCGGTCTTTCCGATATTCTAAAGTTCTCCGTACTAACAAAGTGTGTCTCGCTGATACACGCGATATCAATATTATGTCGTGTCATGAATTCAATAAAAGTTGAGCGTTGTGGTTTAAGAGCATTGGCATTCCAATTGGCATGGTTCCATCAGACAAGATACTTGCGTCATTATTTTCTGATGTACGAAATAACGTACTGATCATTGTATGAGTAACACATAGATATATATGTAAAATAAAAAGGGAAGATTTATTATATGCGCTATGAATAAGATTACTCAATTGACTTCACTTTCATTTAAGTTGACGTTCTGCCAAATGTTGACGTTGCTTCATTCTGAATTTTTAGTTATTAATTGCTGTCACTTGTTACTTTTTAAGGTTAGTGTTATATGATATTTATGCCGACAGAGACGACAGATACGTTGTTGTTTTTTTTTACATATTGTCAATTATTATTATCCTTTAATTAATTATTAAATATATTTGACGTGAGTATCGAACCTATTCCTTTTAAGCTACAGTTATTCCCCAAAGTGCCACAACAGTAATTGGCGACGAGGTGAAAACAGTGTTTGGTGTAAGTATGTGTCAAAATAATTTTCACTGAATGAAGAACAATTCAAATTATTGCTCGATATCTTCGCAAACACGATCACTGAAAATCAAAGAGTCAATTAATTGATAAACTTCAAACTTCTAGCATTAAGTCGATAGAAGAAAATCAGTTTCAGGAATAGCACAATTTAAAAATTTTGAAGCAAAAAAGGAAAGTTTACATGTTACCTTGAACGTTTCGAAAATTTCTTAGCCGTTAACAATATTACGGATGATCAATTAAAAAATCACAAATATTAAACACATCTATAGGGTGTGCACATTATAATAATCTTTCCGCTTATCTTGGTCCAAAGAATCCACTGCAAGACTTAAAGTATGAAAATTTGACAAAAGCTTACTCTCAGTTGCTGTCACCTCATCAAAATGTTATTATTTCGCAACATCATTTTTATCTACGTATCAGGATAAGAAACAAACCATTGCAGAGTACATTTCAAAATTGCAACGTAACTTAAACGAATGTGATTTCGACCATAAATGTTTGTGCAATAAAGAAGTTTCAGTTACTGCAATATTTCTACGTGCACAATTTATAAGAGGTATTAGAGATAATTGGATTAGAGAACAAATTTTACAATACGACTACATCAAATTTGTAAAAATTGTTGAAAAAGCAATTGCACTCGAAGCTTCTAGACTACAAAGTAAAGAATTAATGAATCAATCAAGTTCAGTAACAAGTTGTTAGTATGAAGTAGCAAATAAGGTATTCCCACATAACTGATCTCGTTCTAAAATCGTTTGACGATTAGAAAACAACAAACTTCAAATCAGCTTAGTTTTTCCCGCCATAATTCAAAGACAAGAAAGAAAAACTGGATTACCAAATACTAGGTATCGAAAATTTGTGTTTTAGTTGCGGAAAATCTAACCACAAATCAAACGAATGTCATATTGAAAAATCTTCTCTTTACTGCAATTTATGTAAAAAAATAGGACAAGTTTCAAGAGTTTGCATTACAATCATTTGTAAGAAGATAAATGAAAGTAAAATAAGTCAAATAATAAATGACACATATTACTCATATTATAGTGTTAATAGTCTTGAGCCAGTTATTACCAAAAATACAAGTATGGTAGATATTTTTGAAGTAAACAATTGTCCAGGCAAATACATTATTAGTGTGTGCATTAACAATAAACCTCAGAAAATGGAAATACAATATCAGGCGCGCGTTTTTTAATTCTTCCAGAAGATAAATTGAGTGAGATAAACCTTAAAACTGTGTTACAACCTTCAAATATTAAATTTCGAACATTTTCAAATGATCTTGTTACATGTAAAGGAAAAGATTCCTGGTATCCGTAAATTTGCGTCCAAATTCCAAACCTATTTTTACAAGAGGAAAGGATATTCCTTATGCTCTTCGTGAACGAGTTGAAAATGAATTAGACTCACTTGAATGAGCAAGCATTATTACAAGAGTAACTACTAGTGACTGAGAATCGCCACTTGTTATTATCCCTAAGCCTAATGGTGGAGTACGTTTGTGTGTAGATTACAAATTTGGAGTAAATGAACGACTAAAAAAAAATTTTCCAATTTGCCGCATTGATGATGTCCTTAGTGCTCTTCGAAATTCCAAATATTTCTGTAAGTTAGATCTTTACAAAGCATACTTACATTTAAAAGTAGATGAAACCAATAATGAAACCAAAAAAAAAAAAAAAAACAAAAAAAAACAGAATAAAATATTCCTTTTTCAACAAAAATTGAATATCTTGGTCATATGATCGAATACAATAAAATTATGAAATCGTCTGAAAAAGTACGAGCCGTAAAAGACTTGCCTCGCCCAGAAAATATCGATGACATTAGACGTTTCTTAGGTATGATAACATACTACTCCCGGTTCATTCCCAATTTTTCAACACTATCATATCCTCTTCGAAAATTACTTTGTAAAAATCAACGTTTCTACTGGTCAACAAATTGCAAATCTGCTTTTGTAGAATTAAAATCAGAAATACGAGGTCTGGCTATTAAATAACGAGACTGTCCGCCTATACGGCGCCTTAGACGTATGGGGGAAAAACGAGTAGTGTGTTGGGTATGTAGATATCACGTACCAAAACGCGTTTACGTCACTATTATAGTATTTGTGCAGTAGCGGTTTGAAACGAACGTGTTTTTTTCTTGTCCCGAAAACCATGTGTGACGAAAAACAGGAGCAACGTATCAATCTCAAATTTCTCGTTAAATTGAAAAAAATCCGACTGAGTGCTATAAATTGTTGCAAGAGGCCTATGAGGACAATTCTCTATCTCGTGCACGTGTTTTTGAGTGGTGTAAGCGCTTCAGTGAAGGCCGAGAGAGCACTAAAGATGACCAGCGCCCAGGTCACCTTGTCACTGTTTCAACCTCGGAAACAATGACCAAAATCAACCAAATTGTGCGTGCAGATCGTCGAATGAGCATCCGGATGATTGCCGAGGCTGTAAACGCCGATAAAGAAACGGCTCGAGTTGTGGAAAAACAACTCCTGGATTTTGCACTAGGACAACGCACCGGCCCATAACGCGCTATCTGTGAAGTAGTATTTGGCCGGTAAGCGCACTCCAGTGCTCGAACACGCTCCGTACTTGCCAGATTTGGCACGGTTCGACATTTTTTGTTTCCGAAGATAAAATCTGCTTTGAAAGGGACCCGATTTGAGTCGATGGAAGCGGTAAAGCAAAAAACGGCAGAGCTCCTAAAGGCCCTCACCAAAGAAGACTTCCAGTACTGTTTCGATCAATGGAAAAAACGTTTGGAAAGGTGTGTGGCAAGGGAAGGGGAGTATATTGAAGGGGAGCATTCGAATGTAGAATAATTTTTATAATAAAACCCTTGTCAGTTGAACGACAAAACAAGACCTGGATAACAAGAGATGCAATAACTTCTGGTAAATTTTTTGGAAGTTCTTGTTCTTTGGATTGGTCGGGAATACGTTAAATATTAAATGGCCGATCTTTCCTCTTCTACAAGCATTGGTACCATTGTTGAATGTAACTGGTTTACGTGACTCTTTAATATACGACCAGAATCTAGTTTAACTAAGGCGTCTAGTAATAATTCCAAACTGCCATAATACTGTATTGTTTTGAAAAATTCTTGCCTGAATCCTCTCTCCTACTGTAAGTGTTTAAACCTTATTATTTTTTTGTTGTGGTTTTTCTGTATCTTTTGAAAAAATTGCGTTTAGTTTTATTTTTAATTTTCTTTGAAGGTATAGTTCGGCTGGAGACAAGATACATCCAAGAGGAGTGGCTCAGTAACGAAATAGAATTTGTTACATTCTTTCTGCAAGATTACCTTCTTTGTTGGCTTTCATTTTGTGTTTAAAAAGTCTGAGCAAAACGTTTTACCAATTCATTAGTAGCAGGAACTGTGAATCTTTGTGTTATTCCATTTTGGTAACAGTATTTTTTGAATTCGTTACTATTAAATACTGCAGCATTATCTGAGAGGATGATATTAGGAAATCCGGTTGAAGAGAAAATATCGTGTAACATTTTTATTGTAGAACTGAGTGCCAAGCAAATTAAAAATTATGGTTTTCGAATGGTCCAGCGTAATCAATGTGAATACGCTCCCAGTTAGCGGATGGTTCATCCCATGGATGCACAGTGAGTTTGATAGGATTCTTTTGAAGTTTTGCACATATTTCACAATTTTGTACTAAATGTTCTATACTTCGATCAATACCTTCACAATAAATATACCGTCTAGCTAACTGCTTCATTCGGGTGATACCAATGTGTGTGGCATGTAGTTCATTTAAAACGAGCGATCTAAGTTTCTCAGGTATATACGATCTTTTCGAAACAGTAAACCATTGGCTATGGTAAATGGAGAATCTTCGGAATTTGATTGTAGTCTACTCATCAGTTCTTGGAGTTCTGGATCTTCGGAGGTTTCTTTTACAATTATTTCCGCAGTGAGTGAACAATTTGAAATTGCTAAATTATATTCTGAATAAAGCTGATAAACTTCTACATTAATATTTGAATCAAAATTGTTTGAAATGTTAGTGACAGGAGCACGCGATCAACAATTTTGTTTATCATTGCTTTTATTGCATTGAACTGTAAAATCGAAATGAGGCATACCGTAACAATCGTGCTGAAGTCATTTGCGGCAATACTCGATTGTGACCAAAAATTCTTGAAAGTGGTTGATTATCAGTGACTAAAGCAAAATTTCTACCATACAAGAGTTTGTAAAAACGAGATACAGCTAATACTATTGCCAAAACTTCTTTATCTAATTGGCTATAATTTCTTTCCGAAACAGTAAGTGATCATGAAATGTAAGCAATAGGACGTTCGAATCCATTCACTTTGTGACTAAGAACACCGACGATTCCAAATGGACTAACATCTGTTGTAAGAATAACTGGTAGAGTTTGATCAAAAGGTACTAATATGCGACTGCTACATACGAGGTCTGGTTATTAAATAACGAGACTGGTTACGACTGGTATTTCAACTGACAACCACATATTTTGCCAACACTGTTTTAGTAACTTTATAAGTTTAACCAGTATCTTCTTTCGTGTCAAGAGTTTATACACCTGTATAGTGTGGTCCCGAAACCGTGTTAAATTGTGAATTGGTCCGTCTTGGCAATGTATTTGCTTCACGGTTTAGTAAAACCACTAAAACCTAAACATGCCAACCCTTACCCACCTGAGTATTTATATGTAATAATATTAATTGTGTAAACATTATAGAAGGTAAATAAGAACGTAAAATATAACAACACAGCCATTCCATGATGACATAAAAAAAATTGAGCAGGTACGATGTAATGTTCACCTTTATTTATTTATTAAGTAAGGTTGTAAGTGTACCTATTCCTTTATTGAAAACTTAGTTAAATTGTTTTTTCGTGGTAACAAACGAAAATTTTGAAGGTATTTTGACCAAATTCAATTTCGATTTCATTATGTTAGTTGTGAGTATAGTATTGCTGTGTACCTAATGATGACACCTTGGTGTCGAAACCGGTAGCCGTATTAAAAAGTATGCTAGACATATTTTAGATACAAATCACAACCATTCCATTTCTACAGATCATAAATACCTACATATTCACAATAATAATTAAATAATTCCGTACTTTGAAAAAGTCTACATAATTAAACGTTCCATAGATAAATAAATCTTTAATATACAATTGGACTTCCCAAATTTTGAATATATTAAATACATCCTTAATAGGACAATGTTACGTTGAAATTTCCTTTTTAAACATTTTAGCTTTAGATCAACTTACTTTTTTATTCATTACACTCATTTAAACGAATTTTATACAGTGTATACACTACTTAACTTAGTTCATTTCTTGACAACATGTCGACTTAATTCACCTCTATGTTGTTTTATTAATTTACTAGTAACCAAATCCATTTAAAAATGGGCCTAATCTAGACAAACCTGAAATTAAAGACGTGAGGTCACCGCTCCAGGTCAGAGGTCAAAGGTCAGGTCAACTTGTGACCCCGCCTAAGATCAGCGCCTGAACTTCCTGAACAATTTGACGTATCGATCTCTGAAATCGGTTCAGCCGTTTCGGAGGAGAAGACGAACATACAGACAGACAGACAGACAAATCGGGCCACGATTTTACGTATGAAAATTAATTTTTAGGACACTTTCAATATGTCTTTTAACTTTCAACATACAATTATAATAGTATATTATACACCAAGGTTGTGAAGTCTGTCATTATTGCCTTAGCACCAGTATATTAATAAGTAATAAGGTGCGTAGGCAATAATGGACTTCACAACTATGGTGTATATACTATTTTTTCCACTACTAGCCAAATTCAAGCCAAAATTAAAAAATAAACATATTTCTTGTAAAAATCAATTAGCACAGGAATGCAAATAAATCAAAAAGCATTAAAAGCTACATACGTTGATAAACCAACTGCAACTGATTCACAAAACACTTGTGTGATATATTTCACCTTTATTTTCTGAAAATTAATTGGAGTAAAATGTAAATTAGTTGATTTAGGAGCCAATCGTAGCGGTTTAGATTTGTCTGACATGTAGAAATTTTTAATGTCTTTCGAAGATGCTTTTTGTTATTAAAGATTATATCGTATTTAATCAAGTTATTTTTCACCGACTTCAATAAATAGCGGACATCAAAGAAATAATCGATTTTCTTATCGTTTACGAGAAGGTATGGTTTTTCGGTGATACATCTATTCTTTTAATTAGGTTTCGAAAATTTTACTACTGGCCTAACATTGACACCGCATTGTAGTTGTAGCTTTTCTAGGTAGTCTAATACTATCGACTTCAATTTGTCACCTTTACATATCGTATTTGTAAAGATGTAGCACAAGGGTTGTTTAACTTTTTATATATAACTCTAACCATGATCACGTAGCAGTTTGAGCTGGCAAAAAATTTAAAACCTACTTTAAAATTAACATTTTGGGGCTCATAAAATATAATTTTAGTGAAAATTGTTTGTATTCCTCTGTATATCTGCTTCTTAGAGGTTTACGTCCACTTGGGCTGTCACAATTTGTGCTCTGCTTTCGGGAAGTAATCGTTGGGAGATGCTAACTTCGTAATTTTCTTTACCTAAGAGTATTTGAGCTGCAAGCTTGAGTAGTTTTGGTATACCTAGAGATGTTAACGGGCATTTATTGCTTCGCCAATATACCTTGCATCATTTGAATATTGGGTTTCAGAAATTGACACTTGTAATTCATTTAGGAATGGCAAGTGTTCGCCACATACTCGTTAAGTTTTTAGAGTCGACATTTTTATGCAACAGATCGGACCTTCCAGATTCTGTTAACCATTCAAAACACCTACAACCAAATGTTTGTAATTTACTTAAAAATCTTGATGTAACTTAACTCGCCTGGTTAAATCTCCTTTGGGAAACCTGAAAAACTGATTCTACCATCATATTAATAAATAAATAAATTCAGGTTATGTATTTGCGGTTATGGGATGGGGGCGCGAATTTTAAACTAATGGCATTTTTTATTCAAATAATTTTATCGTGTTAGGTAATTTTAAGCAGCAAATACGTTAGAGATAATCTCCTGGATATACAAAATTATGTTTCACTCGTTTTTGTTAAACAACTATTCTTAGATTCTCAAAAATTTTAAATTGTCCATTATTAACCTAGGTCAACAATAGAAAAAATTATTAACCACTAATAGAGAAATTCAACTTCTCAGTTGGCTAGGAGACGCAATAATTGTCCACTTCACAGCTAGTAGTGGAAAAAAAATATTTTATCACTTGGTAATGGAGTTTTAAAATATTTTAACTAAGTCTTCATTAAAGGAATAGGTGAACTTACAACCTTATTTAATAATTAATTCTTTTAGTACTACACTCCCTTTTTAATCACTATAGTAACATTTTCTTATTTTAAAAATTTTATTTAAATACCGAGTTCTCAAGAAATAACGATATTTTGGTTATTATTAAAGTTAGTTAGTGAGTTGAAACGTTAATCAGTAAACAAATATGACTTGCAAATTAATCCTTGACGTTAGCTTAATCGGCAACTTTACAGAGTATTCTAAACTCAGAAGACAACATATCTAACTAAAATCATTTATAAGTTGCTTATTTTAAATAGAACGACCTGTATTTTATAATGTTTTCCAAAATTCGTTTGGTATTTACATTCCTTATATTAAATCTAACCGTTATTGACTATTTATGCAATAATTCAAATTGAGTAGGCATTGTCAAAAACAAAATGAAGAAGCCATTGCAAGCAACCGATCTACTTAGTTTAATTTATTGCAGTAAAACAATAATGGCACAAATACTAAATAATCCTAAAAAAGATTAAATTTAGGTAATGTAATTATTTGAAGTATTATAGACAAAGCATAATACATAGTACACTAGATAACTAAAAAGTTGGTCCTGACAACACTAATAGAAAACGAGAGTTAAAGGAGTTATTATTAAACTATAAGACAAACAAAAATACGACCAAATAATTATTAGAAAATATATAGATACGCAAACTGGAAACAAGTGATAGCCACGAACAATTTCCGAAAAATATAATTAGAAGGTATTACTTTGTAACTTGTCGTTACGTGTTAAGTGTGAACATACTTCTGATTCAGTAATAATATTCCGATTTTAAGTGTACCTTTTTCAAATGTTATTTCAAGTACATATTTTTGTATCCGTTTTGCAAAGTTTTCTTGGAAATTGGAATTGAGGGTTTAATTTTTGTCGGAAAACTTTTATTAGTTGTTTTTCTTTGGAAATGTTTCAATTAAGCTCACTGCAGTTGCAGAAATATCAATAGTTTTTTGCAGGTGTTGTTCCAGTTGGACATTTTTATGATGGCGCAAGTTTTTGTTTATTTTTATGTTGGTTGCAAACGCAAGTGCTTATTTCCAAGTTTTAGTTATTACAGTCGGTTAGTACCTTTTGTTTTGTCGAGTTGCACTTTTTTTGTTTGATGTTGATCTAAAAAGTTTGTTTTACAACTATAGGGTTATCCAATAAGATTTGATATTCAAAGAAAAATGGCATTTCTTTAGATAAATGATTGGATGTTTATTTTATTATAAAGAAGAAGGTATGCCGTTAATAATGGAAAACAACATCAGCCAAATGGCCACCACAACCATGCTTACAGGACCATATCCTTTTCATGAAATTTTCCATAACCAAATCGCAAAGCGGCTGCCCTATGTCCTCGATGGCTCACGCATTCTATCTTTGAGGTCTTGAATCGACGCTGGACTGTTAGCGTAGACCTTATCTTTTACGTGGCCCCAAAGCGAAAAAGTCGCAAGGTATTAAACCACAGGATCTCGGTGGTCAATTTTGATCATTTCTTCGAGAGATAAAAAATGTTTTAGTTTACGACGTGCATTTAAGATTCTCGCAATTTTGCATTTCAGGATTTCAAAGTACCAATTTAGTGCTCTCATTATTGTCCCATTTAACCGTAATCCTATCTCTTTAGTTTCCGATATAGCAAATACTGTAAGAACCAGTTTTGAACACACTGTATAAAGTGAAAAACTCGAATAAAATTAATTGTTTCACAACTGCACTTGACGTTATAAGCTCTTCATCTGACTATTTTGTATGAAAGTTTGGAAGAAACAAGTAAATCTCTTACAAACATTTTTCGACTCTCATTAAAGATACTAAATTTTTTTTCAATGTTTGTCATTTACTTCAGTGTCTGTACTCTATGACCGAAATTTACACATTATTGAGTATTTTTCTTGATTTATCTTCACTATCTGTTAGCCCTCGCCAACTTAGGACTTCCGTGATTTTTCATACATTTAGTGCTACGCTAATTACGTAAACTGTTATAAAAACGCAAATTAGAATTCATAAACTCAACTCTTAAACTAACTGCAATTGAACGACATAAAATTTTCATACACGATTGCTTCAACGTTATCATAGGTGTTTCAGAAATTCATACGAGAAGGTAAGACAGAGCACAATAGTACAGTATAAGTGCCGCTAAATGTCGATAAATTTAGTGAAAGATCGTAGTGCACCTTTGGTGTTGAAATAGCATTAATAGTAACTTAGATTACAATTACACCACGATTTCAGTTTGAATTTATAAGACATTAAAATGAGAAATAAAGCAGTCGTCAGATTAATGTTTTACTATTTCTCTTTCTGAATATCCAATTTTTTATACTTCTTTTAGTTACTGCAGTCTTCAACAATAAGTAATTGAATGAGGTCAACAAGATAAGGAATTTTGTCTTACAAACAACACTATAAGTTATAGCATACATTTATTTGATTGTCCGCGTCCATTATTTAAGCAAAACTGCTGGCTGAAAAATATGTACTGCAAAGTTATTAGAATTGTATAAATTGATTGGTCATTGTTCAATAAACAATATTAGACAATATCCTCCCCAAAGGCGACAATGATTTGATAAGATGAATGTTATATTATATTTTCGATTATCTAGATTTATCGAACTTAATAATAATATTATTTATTTCCATTCGACTATACAGTATATGATACATCAAAAAACGAGTATTAAAATACTCTATAAAATTATGAAAACAGTTGTTGACTGAATGTGATGACAGCGAATAGTTTTGAAATTTTTACATTTTACAATTGCTGGTGAACCATTTCATTTACTGAAATTACTAAATACGTATGGTCGACATAGAATGTGTAAAATGAAAATGAAACTGGTCCAAGTACCGACCCTTGAGGTGCGCTAGCATAACTTCTATGAGTTCCAATTTAAAAGTTTTGTCAAATACTATTGCTGTTTCGAGTAATTAAAAAAATATTTTCTCACTTTTAGAAAAGATGTGATCCAGCCTAAGTTTGCTGCTCTAATGCCATATTTTTCAAGTTTTGATAACAATATAATCAAATTAACTCAACCGAATGTTTTGGTATAAGTCATAAATAATGCTTACACGGTATTCTCCCATTTCTATACAATAAACAGTGTTATTGTTCTACGTCAGTAGTAAATTTATACGTTTGAAAAAACGTTCTGTGATTAGTTGGGACCTCATAACTTTGTAAATACATTTGTTTATACCACGTTTATACCACATTATCTAGAGTATTACTTTGATTACTAAGTGATTGTTCTTTTCATTAATATTTCATCAATGTGTTTGAACCCTCTATCAGTCATCACAGCACATCCGTAAATAATCTAAAACCCTGATTTTTCAACAGTTGTGGCATCAGATGTCCTACCCCCAAATCCTGTAGCAATAAAATTTATAATTCCATTTGGTGTTATATACACTAAGTATTTTAAATAAAGTGTTGTATTTTTAATATTTTAATAAAAATTTAAGCCTGTTCAACAAAACAATATTCAAATATTATGGAAGAGTCATAACAATTGACCTTGTGTAGAGGCATGACGATCTTAGTTTTTAAGATCTTTTGAAACATACCTTGTTCAAACGATAGGTTTACAAGGTAGGTTAAGGGCTTAATATATAGGTAAATGAATTTCAATGCTTCTTGAGATTGGTATGTTACCAGAAACCAAAAAAGTTTCTATTGCACTTTATTCTTTAAGATATTTGCTAATTCTGTTTCGGTAAAAGAAAATAGTACGACTGATTGGCATAAGGTACTTGTAAGAACTTACTAACTTTTTTGTGGTTTTGTTTGGAATTTATTTTGACTTTGGTACTGGCTTTTTACCAACTCCTTTCTATTGTAATACTTTAATGATACTCCTATCATTTACTTTTCAATGGCGTTGTTTTAACCATCTAAAGAAATTCCTCCGTAATTGTCCATGTTTGGGATCTATTTCATTTGTTGTTACTGGTATAGGGTGAATTGGTCACATAAAGGCCTTCTAAATGTATAGTCCGTTCAGTCTCATCTGGCGGTTATAGGATTATAGTGTAGGACGTTCGTTTTTGTGTTCATTGTTATAAATCACTCCCTTAAAATACTTTCCATTCTATGCTATAGAAAAGAGAAACAAAGATAGTTATACACTGTCTCAGAGGTAGTGCGTGCTATTCTTGACAGTGTATTCAAACTTGATTTTTAATAACTAGGTAATAGAGTCCAATTTTGAATGACCGACGAATTGTCTACATCTTACAAATAATCCAGAAGTTCTCAAAATTCTACTCGATTTTTACTCCACATCATAGTATACGATGGGAAGTTATGCGACGATTTCTAAACCGAAAATTTTAACCCCTCTTTTTTTCACTTTTTCCGACGAAGTAGAGTTAGTATGTTACAAAGAAGCAAAAAAATTTTGTTTTTATGCCGACCGGCCGTCCGCACGTATGTAAACAAGATTCCGGCTAAACCACAAGTCCGATTTTCATGAAACTTGGCATGTAGATGTTATTTATAAATGCCCAGATCTGATTAATTTTTGGGCCTAATCCATCCAGCCAAAAGGGTACATCACCTACATAGACTTTCTTATTTCTAAGGAGTAATTACTGAGATATTTGTTGTCACGTGACATTAATAGTTTTAATTATATAGTGAAAGTACTCTTTATTTTGAAATTCCATAACATTAATAGGTGTAATTATAATAATGTCATTCTAGTAATTAAGTATCGATTGCTGTGATTATTCTTGTTATTATTATTTATTGTTAATTGTTAGTTGTTGGTGTAACTTATACAAGTGCGGTTGATTTAATTCAAAATTTTGCAAGATGCCAAAGAAGTTGACAAAACAATGCCGTGAGTTAGTGCTAAACGTGTTTGACTATTTTTCTGAAGAAAAACAAAGCGGTGGTCCTCTACTATCTGTATTTGCAGTTCAGCAAAGAACAGCGGACTCGTTACAAATTTCACTCAGAACCGTACAAAGACTGTGCAATCTAAGAAATGAATGTGTTGATTTAGAACCAGTAAAAGGAAGATAAATAAAATCCGTTCTATCGATCTACCAGATAGTAAAAACAAACTATTCGTGAGTTAATTTACGAAATGTACGTAAAAAGAACACGTTTCCTTAGATTCTCTATTGGCTTTAATCAAGACGAAAAGTGTTTGTGAAATAAAAAGAACTAGTTTATCTTATTTACTAAAGCATATGGGTTTCCGATTTAAGAAAACAAACCATAGACTCGGTTTATGTGAACAAAGTCATGTTGTGTCCATGAGGAACGTCTTTTTAAGAAAATATTTAAAAATGTCAACTCCAAAAATTCAAAGCAGTTTGTTTTTTGGATGAAACATGGGTGTTTAGTAAAGGAAATTCTAAACGTAGTTGGCAGGACGCAAGTTCGAAGAGTTTACAACAACCAGCCAAGACATCAAATGGTAAACGTTACGTAATTGTTCACGCGGGTAATATAAATGGATTTGTTGAGGGAAGCAGTTTAATTTTTGGCACACAAAATAAATCCTACGATTACCACGATAACATGAATTCTGAGTTATTTGAAAAATGGTTTGAAGAATCTGTACTGTGGCGACTAGAAAACCGTCTATCATTATTTTAGATAATGCAAGCTACCATTCTAGAAAAACTGACCAAAACCCTCGACTTCCTGGAATAAAAACCAGATTATTGATTGGTTGCTTAGTAAGAATATAGAATTTGAGTATTCTATGTTGAAAGCCGAATTACTTGAAATAGTTAAAAAAATGCAACCGAAGATGGTAATAAATACGTCATCGACAATTTAGCTTTGTTTTATGGTCACGAAGTCCTACGTTTGCCCCTCGTATCATTGCCACTTCAATCCAATTGAATTGGTATGGGGCATTTGTAAGGAATATTATGACAAATGTATTGGAGCTACATCTGGAAGAGAAGAACACGTTCTAAGTACTTGAATGAGGCCCTGAATAAAATAACCGCTGATACCTGGAGAAGATGTATCCAACACACAGAAAGTATAATAAAAGACACTTTCGACCGCGAAAAATAATTGATGAAGTACACCTCTGATTTTTACGGTCAATGGTGAAGATTTATATCTGAGGATTTTAAACATTATTATTTACATTCTATTTTAAACAGCAATTACTGTCACACCGCATTGAAATATTGGAAAACGATTGTATTACGTTTTAGAATTCTGTTTTTATATATAAATTTATTTCATATGTTTTTTGTACGTTTCACATTTTTTAATTGGTTTGCTCACAAATCAAGTAAAATTGCTCTTTGTACTAATATTCCTAATATATATTATACTGTTTACAGTGCATTTTTTATTGCAGGCAGAAATATTTTACAATAATTAAAAATTATATCAAATCTTAACTTTTTTGCATTTATAATTAAAAAAAATACTTTTCTCTGTGTAAGGATATAATAATACTTAAATAAAAAATCGAGTAGAATTTTGAGAACTTCTGGATTATTTGTAAGATGTAGACAATTCGTCGGTCATTCAAAATTGGACTCTATTACCTAGTTATTAAAAATCAAGTTTGAATACACTGTCAAGAATAGCACGCACTACCTCTGAGACAGTGTATAACTATCTTTGTTTCTCTTTTCTATAGCATAGAATGGAAAGTATTTTAAGGGCGTGATTTATAACAATGAACACAAAAACGAACGTCCTACACTATAATCCTATAACCGCCAGATGAGACTGAACGGACTTTAGCAGGATATTTTGATAGTTTGATGGAAGCAGAATTGGAGTCTTTGAATAGCAGTTTCTCCTTCAGTATATTTCATGGGGTTTTATGTCTCTTCCCAAGTGACACTGAAAGTTTCTTGGTACAGTCGTTGGATACATTTTCTAATAATGGTTATTTAGGGGAATTATTCACACAATACGTGATAAAAAATATTGTGAAAATTTTTTTATGTGCTAGCTTGCTTTTAAAATTTTCGTAAGTAAGTAGAAACAAAATTTGAGCAGAAAAAATTCTTTCTTTGTGTGTCCTTGTGTCTGTATACATATAAAGACTAACGTCTCGAACAGACAATTTTTGGTATTACAAACTTTCGAATTGTTACTATGATAAATTCTATGCGGGTGTGTGATAATTAAATTGTTAAATATATATTTCCTCTAGTTTCACTTATTAAATCTTTTTAATTCTTCTTCAAACTCTAAATTTACTTTTCATATTGATGGTAAAATATGTGCGCTGATCAATAATAATTATTTTAGTTTTAATTGATCTACTACTACCATCAAAGGAAAGGAACACCAACTGCAGCGTCTAGTTTAACCAACAGAATACAAGTCCGTACCAATGTCTTGTCTTCGATTGACGTAGCTAACAGTTGATCATCGTCGATTGCCGATATTAAACAACTGAGTGGAGCTTACTATTTATCACGCATCGTTACTCATTGATTCGCAGATTAATCTATTCGAAATTACCTCCGTTATCATACTATGGTAATTGTTCTGTTTTGGTTCCTAAACTATAAGAATTGTCCGTTTTATCTATTCTTCTTACTAAGCACATTGTCCTTTTATGGGTCATTTTCGTAACATGGATGATAACTCGCCTGCGATGATGATTACAAAACTTGTTTTAATAAACGAGCATCTTGGTCTTCATCACCTGATTGTTTGTCTACAATTGAATTTTATATTCCTGAATTTATCACACATCTTTGATAGTGTTTTCGCATTTGCCTAAAGATTTTGCCTAAGCTGTTATTAGAAGTCACTTTTGTTCAGATCTTGAAAATATTTTTATAGACCTTTGTGTATGTGGGATAATTACTGGTAATTTGACTTATTCATTTCTGGCTATTAAGTTCCTAACGTCATGGTTCTAAGTGTTCTAACTTCATGTTAGCAGTTTGTATAACGTTCTGAAAACTCAGATTTGGGATTGCAATGTGGTTAATTTTGCAGCCTTTAAATAGCAGCTTTGATTGACAATGGGAAGAATGGAAAATAAAACGTTGAAAGATGCAGTTTATTGCATTCTATGGTTGGAATCCATTTGTTATAAATCTCATAGTGTTAGTGGTTCTTTACGATAAATATCTTAGCCGTCATTTTCTGTCAATTCAGAACTAAACTGGAAAGCTGTAACTTGTTGTCAACATAGGTGCCTTTGAGTTCGTTCACTTGGAATTTGTAGTTTCTACTTATGGTTAATTAAAACTGTGTCGATCAAAATCATTCAAATATCTATTACTCAAATTCGTAGGAAATTTCAAATTTTTTTAATAAGTTTTGCCGTGAATAGTTAGCTATAAACGGACACAAAGGTTGTTAACTAAATGTAGCGATTTCATTTGTTGATAAATATTAAAGTAGGCTTGACCATTGTTATGGCCCATTATAATCTGTTAATACTCATTTCGAATAGCCGGTATATGGGTACCATACGGGCAATCTAACCGAGTGTTGAAACGTAACAGAATATCGAATCGTTCAAACTTTTCGTACTTTCAGAGTCAAGCTCAATGCGTTTAACTTTTAAAAATGTTTGGTTTCTTGAACACGATTTTTGAAGATTGGATATTCAAACTGCTGGTTTATTTTTGACAAATCATTTGGGAGGCAGATGGGTAATACCCGAGTCGCATCTTTCCGGGTTTATTCTAGGTAAACAATGTCGGTAGTGTCTAATAAAGTTGTTTTGGTATACATCATTATTCTAATAACATTTACGTAGGCATCAGCAATCATTTGTGAACAGATTTTAGATAGTTACGCTCATCGCTATCGACTGAATCGATCATGAATGTCCCTTCTAAATATCTGTTTTTATTGCCTTTATCTGCTTTGAGATAACAACAATTCTTCTTCTTTTAAATAAAATAAATTCAAATTTCAGATAATATTCAGCAGTTACCAAAATTTAAATTTAACGCGAGAGAAATAAACATTGTTAAAAATCTTAAAGAGAAAAATTGTTGTTATCTCAAAGCAGATAAAGGCAATAAAGTAGTTATTTTGGACAAAGAGGATTATTTTGAGTCAGTTCAGGTGATGCTTAATGAAGGCCCCTATTCATTAATATCTAAAATCCTCTTCCCAAAATGATTGCTGCATACCCGTAGAGTGTTATTAGAATGTGAAAATATTATACCAAAACAACTTAGGTTTAGACTAACGGTATCTAACCCGGTTCTTCCTAGAATGTATTGTTTACCTAAGATACATAAACCCGGAAAAGCAATGCGTCCCATTGTTTCAGGTATTAATGTCCTACTTATCTGATATCTAAATGGTTGTCAAATAAATTCAACAGTTTTGAATATCAACAATCAAATTTCAGTGTTCAAAATTCATACGATTTTATTGAAAAATTAAAAACATTGAGCTGACTGAGAACGAAGTTTTAGTTTCATTCGATGTCTGTTCATTGTTTCCAAGCGTTCCGATAGATATCACTTTAGATTATTTGAAAGATATGTTACACCAAAACCATTTAGACAATTCAGAAGTAGATAATTTTATTAAATTAGCAAGATTATGTATGAGTCAAACCTACTTTCAAATTAATAATAATATTTATCAACAAAATTATGGTACAACAATGGGTAACAGCTTATCTCCGTTTATGGCTAACCTGTTCATGGGTAAATTTGAAACTGATTTAAAAAATAATTTAGAATATTTTCCTAGAATTTGGTGTAGATATGTAGATGACGTTTTTGCAGTCATCGACACTAAAGTTTACAGCCCTCAGCAATTTGTAGAAATTTTAAATTCAAAATTTGAGACGATCAAGTTTACCTATGAAACAGAAACAAACCTTAAGTTACCTTTCTTAGACACTTTAGTGACAAGAAATGGCAACAAACTAGATATAGATATTTATCGTAAAGACACTAACACTATGAGGTTTATAACAAATGATTCCAACCATAGTATGCAACATAAACTTGCATCTTTCAACTTTTGATTCACCGATTATTACATTTCCCATTGTCAAAACAAAACTTTGATAAAGAACTGCGAAATATTAAGCAGATTGCATCATACAATGGTTTTCAAGAATCAATTGTCACAAACATAATTAGAAAACATAAACATAAGTTAAACATTAGAAACATTACAACGTTAGGAACTAGTAATAGCAAAATAGATAAGAAATATGTCAAATTACCAAATTATCCCACATACACAAAAAGGTCTTCAAAAATATTTTCAAAATTTGATTATAAAACAGTAACTCTAGTAGTAACAACTTGCAAAATCTTTTAGGCAATCCGAAAGACCCAATAGAAATGTGTGATAAATCGGGAATATATAAAATTAATTGTAAAGACTGTAACCAAGTATATATAGGGCAAACCAAGAGACCTATTAAAACTCGTTTTAAAGAGCACGTAGCTCATGTCAAATATCATCGCACAGATAGGTCCAGTGTTGCCATGCATATGCTTGAAAATGGCCATAGAGTAGGCGACATTGAATTAATTAAGAGGGTAGATAATAAAACGAACTTGATTCTTATGAAAGTTTAGAAATTTTTAAAACAGAAATTTGCTTATGAATTATGATGATAACGGTCCATTAGGATTTTCGAATTATTTAAGCTTATCTAAGAATCAATTAAGTTTAACGATGCGTGATAAGCAGATAGTATATATAAGCTTCCCGTTGTTTTTATTTTTAGTATCGGTATCGCTGATGATAACAGCTTAGCTGTTGAAACACGTGTCCGAGTCAAGTTTTTGGTGCAGTTTTTGGTGTTTTTCTGTTGGTT